>JAHWFP010184613.1:0-17480 GCA_023313725.1 Lithobius niger | reverse complement strand
AATGCTTTTTCTACCACCCCTAGTGTAACCAAAAAATCGTTTAGAAAACATTCTTGGTTGTTTAATAACCTGTAGGATACATTCAGCTGACTTTCCCTTTCGTTCGGCTATTAGCACCAGTAGCCTATTTCAAAAGCTTGGATAAACCAGTACATAGTGACTAACTTCAAGACTGTGACTGACAAACTCAGGTATGTTACAGCCACCCCCCCCCTTCTCCAGCACTGGATGCAGCTTTACTTCATTCAAGTCGATTGGTTCGAATTTTTCCTAATTAAAATTCTACAAACGTTTTGTAGACGACTCCAATGGGTTTTGCTCGACTAGCAAACGAAAGTTAAAGCTGGAACACCTAAATAATCCCCACTCGTCCTTAAAATGTACAATGGAAACACTGACGCAAAACTTCCCCTTTTTGGATCTCACACCTTCCTTTTTTTGGATCTTACCCGGAAAACTTTCCCTTTTTGGATCTTACCAGGCATGCATGATATGACTTATGATCGCAAACTTGCATGTCTGGGTATGGACTCCCTTGATCTAAGGAGGCTTCATGCTGACCTTTGTCTAACATTTTCTATTGTACGTGGATTGGTTGATGTTGACCCAAGTTCGTTTTTCTCCATGCGCGGTAACCATGCGCGGCCACCCGTTTAAGATCGCTGTGCCCCCTGCTAGAAGGGACTGTGGAAAATACTTCTTTGCAAACCGCGTTGTATCCCCCTGGAATGGTCTGCCATCAGAGTTAGTCAACTCCTCGACCAGTTCAGGCATGGTCTTCGGAAGATAGATCTCACTATTCATTTGAGATGTTTTTAAACTAGCAAATGCTAATGTAACAAATCGACTCTAATGGAACTTATTTTAATCTTGTATACTTTTATATATGTTTTTAATATTAGGGACAGATATTAGTAGATGTCACCCCATCCCTTTCTGGATCTTCCTTTACCATTAGTGTAATAATTTATTATTATTATTATTATTATTATTATTATATACACTTGCTCTTAATAGCAAAAGAATATCGTACTCTAACTCTTTCTTTGTGTGACTCAAACGACTCTATTCATCCTTTCACCGTACATTTTGTCTCGTTCAAAGCAACTTATCACCTCTTTTTGGCCCTACATTGCATTGGGAACCAACTTGAAGTTAGTTAGCATTCCTGATTTCATTTCCGTCAACACGTACTGATTTGATACAATGGCAAGCTTTACTTTTCTTTTATATTGTGCTTTTTATTTTTATTTTAAATGTTGACTGACGAGGCTTAGGGCTTAGGCTTAAAATTAGAAACCTTGAAAACTGTGATAAGAGGCCTTATCATTGCCGACCACATTGCAAGGTGACAATGATACACCTCGTGCACCATAAGTTTAAATTCATTGTTAAAGCAATTGTTCGCGCGATGCCGTTGTTGGTTATTATGTCTGCTGCTGTTGATGTTGCCTGCTGCCTGACGGCTGTGTAAATTACATTTTTAGACTACCAGTCTTACCCTGCTTTGCCCGGGGTTTTAGTTATTTCCCAGTTTTTGCTCGGCGTTGCCTGAATTGTTTACTGCAACAGGCAATTTCTCTTCCTGTAATACTTCCCCTTTCGTCAAATCATCTTCCACTTCTCTCCGTTCCTTCCCTATCCGTCTACCCATCCCTATCCTTCCATTCCTCCCCTTTGTTACATCTAGTTGGATTTGAATGGGCAATTAAATTAAATATTTCCCTTCCTGATTTTTCGAAATTTGGGCGAAATTGCTACTCGGCGACCTTTTAGGTTCAGTTAAACTAACACACGCACAATCTGGGCAATTCGTACCTTGTGAAAAAAATCCTGTCCCTCGTGCATGATGTCATTTAAGAGTTGACACTAAGATCACCACGCAGAGCTGATCGTTAGTCAAGGCAACATTGTGCCAATTTCAACTTTTTTCTGACCAAAGAATTAACAAGGCGCCTGTTTTCATTGTTGAGTTTATTGAGATTGGGATTCTTGCATTGTCGTCGTTTCTTCTATGAAATTTTGCTTTATAAGATTGAACACTTTTCGTTGTCATTTTTCAATGTGGCTGTTTCAATTGCGAAGCAGGAGGAGGCGACTACCTTTGGTGTGTGGGAAGGCTTAGTAAACCACTGATAGTTCTGTAAATTATCATGATTTACTTGAAACAATTTTCGAAACTCCATTGTTTAAAATCTGACACCAGTAGCTGCTACATGAGTTAAAAAAATAACTAATTTAAATTCCTTAATTTAAGTATTGTCTGTCTGCTTTGTTTAAAATTTTAGCTTGCTTCCATTCATTATATGTTGGTTTTCCTTTTGTGACACGGTTTGGAAAAATTACTCCAAAAACAGTTAACTTTTGCAAAAATGGAATATTATTTTTCGTTAAACATCACATCAACTAACGACCAATTACTTCTAGTGGATGAACTGTACATTAAACTTAAAGGTTTTTGATACTAGAATATACTAGAACATACTAGAATAAAATTATAATAAAAACCAGTGATATTAACACAAAAACTCTGAAACATAGACAGCAGGATGAATGGCTGCCTGAAAAAACAAACAATATTACAATCAGTCAAAGAAGAAAACCCATATATGCATTTCCACATAGCATTATTAGTTTTGTAGCCTTACATTTGCATATCAAAATGAATGATAATAAAAAAGTACATCACACTTTACTTATATTTTTATTTGGTGGAATCACTAAAACAAAATATAGTTGCAGTGATATACTAAGTCTTATTTTTTACCTTTTAATACTCCAAGGTCCTACTTTTAATTTGGTCATATTTTATTTTTACAATTTTTGGTTGCAAACAGAATTGAAAATAGGAAATGAGTATTCCAAACCAAACAACGGTGGTGTACCTAAACAAGCCCTAAGTAATACGCAGAAGTGATTGTCCCAGTAAGACTTAAACGTGTTGAGCAGACTGGAGTCACCACAGAAGAACCTGGCCTGAACCGCTATCAGCCTAATTTATGGTGATTTGATTTAATTTAATAATAGGCTTGACATGAACCTATAAAAAAGGCAGAAACATCCACGCAGACGACACTTCGTTCCCTGTCTGCAAGCTGCGCTGGTCGAGGTCCTTAATAGGCAACTTTTAAATTTTTTAATTTTAATTAAAATTTTTTTTTTTTTACTTTGATATTTCCGTTCTGTCTCATCTCTTGTTTCCCCTAGCCAGTTTTCTTCTGGTGAACTTGGGGTTCAAAGATTACACCTTTAAATGACTTTACTCCTTGGTAAAAACATTGGTTATCATTTGTTTGTTTATAATGAGTCTGAGGTGACTCGATACGTCGAGTGAAATGGTTCTGTTGTGTACTTTATTGGCTTTTATTTCTTGCTAATTTATTTTTTTGTGAAGAAGTGTAATTGCCGTTTTCTTAGATTATATCAGTTTCTTTCCCAAATTTTACCAGGGGAGGCCAATAGTTTCTCTGCGGAAAAATCTTAAATGCAATAGGAAGTCAAAGAGCAGCCACTTTTACACAGTCTTTCCATTATTTCCCTATATCCATAAAATTGGTAAACACAGAAGGCTTGCTAAGCGTACCCTGGGGTCCCACGAAGTTACACACCAAGAGCATAGTGTACCCAGGATGTTTCAGAATCCACAACAGAACTGTCTAAATTACGGTTAGTTAAAGTTTGGCGTAATGCCCCATTTCACTTCTTAATAAATGTGAATCATATTTTGGTTTCTTACCAAACGTTTTTGACTCATCCCTTTCAGGTAGTCTGCTACCGAAACAAAGAAAGTACAAATGACGTCACTTCCTCCACCTCCGCATCCTCCTCTTCCACTTTCTCCTTTTTTACTTCTAGCCTTTCGTAATTAAAATGTAGATTGTAGTCAATTGTTCGATTTGGAACGCAGTGTTTGAACTTCGTTATCATCATTGTTACCATATTTATATTCCCTTTTTCCATTCTACGTCTTTTACCGCATGCTCCTCCCCACTCCCTGTCCTCCAGTCTTCTCCTCCTATCCTTCTCCCCCACCCTCTTCCCTCTCTCTTCCATTTACTATACGCTCCTCCCAACCGTCTACCCCTCCTACTTGCTCATTCTTCCCTCTCTCTGCCTCTTTCCTCAATGCTCCTTCCAACATCTCTCTTCTACCCTCATCCACCTTTTACAAATGTTTCATATTTTTGCATGGGATATACATGATGCACACCAGTTCACTCCTCTATTTACTGTGCCATCGGTTTTTTTTATATAATAATATTTCTTACATTTATATTTTACTATATTTGGCTTTGTACCCCCACAATCTCCACATTACATTGTTATAACCCGCGAGAAGCTTGCAATGACAATCACTCGCCTCTAATAGTCAGCATCTACGAAATAAATACGTCTTTATTACGAATTTGTAGTCAGTTGATGGCTGATTTCGAGGGCAGTGTTTGAAGTTCATTTCATCATTGTTATGGTGTTTATATCGTGTTGAAGTAAATTGTTATACGATTTGGAAGCCAGTGTTTGAAGTTTATTCTCATCATTGTTATTATATTTATATCGTAGTGTAGTCAATTGTAATCCGATTTGGAAGCCAGTGTTTGAAGTTCGTTGTCATCAATGTTATTGTATTATATTGTAGTGTAGTCAATTGTAATCCAATTTGGAAGGCAGTGTTCGAAGTTTGTTATCAATGTTATTGTATTTATATGGTAGTGTAGTCAATTGCAATTCGATTTGGAAGGCAGTATTTGAAGTTCATGTCATCATTATTATTGTATTTATATCGTAGAGTATTCAATTGTAATCCAATTTAGAAGGCAAGGTTTGAAGTACGTTGTCATCAATGTTGTTGTTTTTATATCGTAGTGTAGTCAATTGCAATCCGATTTGGAAGGCAGTGTTTGAAGTTCGTTGTCACCATTGTTATTGTATTTATATTGTATTGTAGTCAATTGTTATCCCGATTTGGAAGGCAGTGTTTGAAGTTCGTTGTCATCAATGTTATAGTATTGATGTCATAGTGTAGTCAATTGTAATCCGATTTGGAACGCAGTGTTTGAAGTTCCTTGTCATCATTGTTATTGTATTTATATTGTATTGTAGTTGATTGTTATCCAATTTGGAAGTTAGCATTTGAAGTCCATTGTAATTTTCATTGTTATTGTATTGTTATTGTCATGTTTTTTCTTGTACATTCTTATGCTGGTTATGCTACTTTTGGTACTGCTTATCTTTTTCAGCAGATGATCTTTTTCTCCCCTGGAGAATTATGGTGTTACATGGGGAAATGAGCAAATAGTACTAAGTATTTTGTACAAATTCAGCTGGTTAAGGATTCCTACCAAGATTTTTCTCTTTTAGCTGTTATGATATCAAACGCAAAATTAATCCCACCGAGTAATAGTTCGAAAGATCGGGAAAGAAGTTATATTGCTTTCTGAACCATTTTAAATATTGCATTTAACATTTATTAGGTGAAATCAAGGTTTCATCGATGGCACCTTATAGCTTAAGACTTTGGCGGAGCCATACTATTAGCTTGGCCCACTTCTAGTTCCTGTTGCTAGAGGCTCGGCAAACTGGATTGAATCAAACTTATCCGTGCATCAACATTGAATTTAATGAGCCCAATGTGAATGTGATACGTTCCCATTTGTAACGTTCTTGTAGGTACCAACAGTTAATAAAATAACTTTGCTAAAAACAAGGTAATTTATGGTTCTTCATTTAGGGTTCTTCTCAAAATAGTGAAGTGAAAATATGTTAACCTAAAAAGAAGTATCTTAAAAACAATGTTCCTTCCATCATATATTTGTCGTCATCAGCAAAAGCTTTATAATGAACCAATCTTTATGTCATTGCATTATGAGGCTACAGGCTTAATTTGCTAACAAGCCATTTCAAGCTAGAAGTTTAAATTGGGAATTCGACGTGATAATACAACCACTAAAATACCACGTTGTCATAAAATTTAAGTAATTATTACAATTTCTTAATGCAATTACTCATATTCTCCGTCTATTAATCAAGAGTATTTTCACTGTAGATGCATATAACCACCTGCCCATTTACACCGAGAATTTTAAAAACAATGTAATCTGAGCCCCATTTGAGAAGTAAAGATTCAAAAGATCCTTTTTCTAACAAAAAGTCTGTCCAAAAAGTTAGTTAGACAAACAACTGCAGAATTTCAGTGATAAAAGAACACTAAAAAGCACTACGCATTAAACGAGTTAAACAGTACCTTATATTTCTTGATTATGTTAGGATGACGCAGGCGAAAAGCCTCCCTCACATCCGATTCAAGGGCTACTAGATGATCGATAGTTGACCGAAACCGTCGAAAGCCACACTGGGACGCAGATAAGAATCCCCGTGATTCCAACACCCACACCAACCGCTCACTGACCATCCGTTCCATAAGTTTACAGACACAGCTAGTCAGAGCGATTGGGCGATAACTGGAAGGAGAAGTAGGGTCTTCAACCCTAAGAGGTCTGCAACCCATTTACTGTGCTTGATCGATGGAGTAGCGCACTCGACATGGGTGTGGCTACCGAAGTCATTTACTTCGACTTCAAGAAGCCGTTTGAGTCGGTGATAAACCGAAAACTCCTACTTAAACGTATGGCATTGTGGGAAATCTGGCAGGTTGGATCTCTGCGTTCCTTTATAATCGTTCACAAAAGGTGAAAGTCGAAAATATGCTGTCACCCAGTGTCATGATGCCTTGTGGTGTACCACAGGGGTCCGTTCTGGGCCCCCTACTGTTCGTTATATACCTTAACGACTTGCAATTTTCAAATGGGGAGACTTACAGATTTAAATTTGCTGATGATATTAAGGTTTGTACAGAAAACTTTTGGCCCTATGGGTCCCCGGCTCTTGACTCTGAAATTCGAAATGTGTAACCTTGGTCATTGCGATGGCAATTTCCACTTTCTTCTTCAAAATGTTTTACTTTCCACGTTGGCACACATAACTTTTGCTCGGATTACCTTCTTGGATCCCAGGCCCTTGACTCTATTGATGAGGTTAAGGACCTTGGAGTGTGGTTTACGAAAAATCTAAAGTCTTCTCTTCACTGTCAAAAAACCAGTGCCTTAGCATTCAAGCGGGCTGCCATTGTAAACAAGTGTTTTACGTCTGGTAACGTTCGAATTAAAATTTGGGCCTTTATGGTTTTTGTGAGGCCCATCCTCGAGTAAGCTACCCCAATTTGGTCCCCTCACTTATTGGGTGATATTGACCTGATAGAATTCGTTCAGCGCCGGTTTACGAAAAACCTACGTGGCATGCGTGATCTTAGTTATTATGAACGCCTAACCCGTACGGGGCTGGACCAACTTGAATTGCGTCGCATTCGCTTCGACTTGATTCTCACATACAAAATGCTCCGTGGGTTGATTGATCTGAATCTTACCTTTTTCGAACCCGTATTGGGAGCTATGGTTACAAGGGGTCACGACTGGAAGCTCGCTTGCCAGTCTGTGCAGACCACCTGCCGCTTAAACTTTTTTCCGTACGTGTCGTAATGTTTGGAATGCCCTTAAGGCAACAACTGTAGACCAGCCATCGAAGCAGGGATTTTGCCGTATGCTAAAACAGGAAAATCTCAACAAATTCCTGAAGCGTCAGTATTTACCATCATAGTCTATTAATGTTTATAATGGTCTCTTTTCCTTTTATCTTAGTTTGGCTCGGTATCAGCAGTTCAACACCCTTCCGTAGTCCTTCCACCTCTATGTGGAGAAATTATTATTATTATTATTGTTAAAAATTTAACGAGCAGAACAACAACAATGGAACCGCCAGGATAAAGGGTATTGTCATACTTATTTTCTTGGACGTTTTAAAATGCCGTTATGCCAAACTGGAAATGAGCAGTCCTTCACAGTGCCAGTCACCACACTTACACGGAAGGCAATAGGGAAAAAGGGTCTACAGTCGTAAGGGAGATGCGCTGATCGAGTGAGCGAAGTGAAGGAAAATCAGCGTTTGTCATCCAGCATGCACAAAATAGGCATAAAGAACTTAATATTGATGAAGCATGGCATTAAACATGAGTGACAGGCTGCACAATGCCAAACTGGAAATAAGAAGTTCTTCACAGTCCCCGTAATAAAAATTCGGTGTCATCACGCTATCACTGCAGAAAAGAATGCGAGGGGAAGAAGGTTTTATGATGGTAACGGAGACGTGCTGATTGAGTGAGCGAAGTGACCCAAATTCAGTGTTTGTTAGCCAGTATACGGAAAATACTGATTAAAGAATCGTGCATACGCACTTTTATTACTTCCTCTAGTATGCCATAAATCTGTTAGTTTCGATTTAATCTGAAGAAAAACGTAATATGAATGCTGTGCGATATACTAATTCCCAATTATCTCCGGAACTAATTGATCAATCTTATCTTGCGACCTATCGTTGGAAAGATAGTTTATTCTTATAAAGGAAATGCCAGAACAATGTATACCATAAATAATTTAGTTTTTGTTTAATGTGAAGGAAAACAAAAAAATACATGTATTTATTTCCACTTTATATATGGTTCTTTTTGAAACGGTAAAAACGGTTGTCTCCCCTTAAACGACCTTCTGAACTGTCATGTCATCACCCTGGTTCTGATAACCTCATTCTGCAGACTATGACAGCTTTCGATGCTAACCTTGTGTGTGCATACTTTGTTTTACATGCGATGACTTCAGAATGCTGTCTGCCCATCCTGGTGATGCAACAAAGGCTAGAACAAAGTTTTCATTCTAGCCACTACCTGTTAACTCACAACCAATCATTGAAATTACAGCCATTTCTACTTGCAGCTTTGTGATGGTTGATCGGCCTTAAACTTTTTTCTGTGATGGATTAATCTTCTTAAGAATAGTTGTTTTAATGTTCATGGCACGGCGAACCATGGATGAGGAATTTACATCATGTAGTGGGAGCAGAATTGATGTGCGTTTACATTTCAAACCTTCATGGATGTTTTAACGGGAATAGAAGCCTACCCAGGACAACACTTTACTTTCGTGTTCAGCCTTGCTTCTTGTGGATTCTGACCAGTCCATAATTTTCACGGGTGTATCAATGTTTTTTCTTCGCTGGTGTAATTTGCCATTGGTTACGGTGCATCACATGAACATTTAGTTGACGAAGACTTATGGAGGACTCGGGCAAGCCTATTCTGCTTTATTTTTTGATTGTCCTAGGTTGAAACTGGTTGTCACAGACATACCTTGTGGTGGGTGAAAGATGAGACATGCCTGTTTCATGGAATGAGTTCGCCAATGTAGTGAAGGCCGTGTTATGTTTTATATTATCAATTGCAGCACATGTGAATACATTACAGACAACAAAACGCAGAATAAAGCCAACCTTAATTACACATATAAAGTGGCAATAATTACGTGGAGGTTTTGTTTTCCTTCATATTAAACAAAAGAGACTTACGGCATACACTGTCGTTGCAGTTCGTTTGGCAAACTAAAAGGGTGAAAGGGTTTAACGAGCGTTAACCACTCCTGGTCATCTGCCCGAAGCCCTAAGGCCCTATGTCTGCAACAGCCAGTGCAAACTAAATTATATGTCCAACAATAGGTCGCAGGATTAGATTGATATATTCGTTCCGGAGATACCACAGATTAGTATATCACATGGCAGTCATTTTTATGCACTATATGTTTTTCTGTATCTTAAACAAAAACATCAATTTGTATATATAAATATATAAACGGCTAACAATGGTCTGGTAATTCTTTTAACAAATTAAATTATCTTTTCAACGATAGGTTACACTAAAGATTGATCTATTAGTTCCTGAGATACACGAGATTTAGCATATCGCATGATGGTGGCCATTTTGAGGACATCATAATGTGTTTTCCTTCAAATTACGCGGAAACTAATAGATTTACGGCATACATTGCTAGGTATTTCTTTTAGAAAATTCAATTACCTTTACAACGATAGTTCGTACGAAAATATTGATCGATTAGTTCCGGAGATAATTGAGAATTAACATATCACAGCAGTCATATTATGTTTTTCTTCAGATTAAACCAAAACTAATCGATTTATGGCGTACATTGTACAGGCATTTCTTTTAGCAAATTAAATTATCTTTCCAACAATAGGTCACACGTTAGGATTGATTGCTTAGTTCTGGAGATAATAGACATTTAGTATGTTGCATGGTGGCCATTTTGATGACGTCATCACTGATTATGTCTTCACTTCCGGGAGTGTCTCCCGGGGGATTCGGAACTACAATGTGTGTACAGCTTCAGTGTGCAATATGCAGGAACTCAATGCCGTAACTCAAATGTTTTGGCACTTTTTGTCGGTAACAGCATGTACTAGTATATCCACAATAAAATATGTTATCTACTGGTACTTTCATTTTTTATCCATTATGCTTCGTTTTCTCTGGGAAGGGGGGGGGGAGCTATCATTGTTTGGCACTCCGTACATTGGAAACTGCATATGACTTGAAACGTCATTGCTGCACATGTTACTTCAAACTGTTCTTAACAAAGATCTCATTATTAAGTCACTGATGAGGTAAATGGCAGTAGGACTAGATGACGATTCGGTATGAATGTGCGTAGGGATTTTGCATACTCTGACTATGCGAAACTGAAACAGGAACCTTGTTTCACAGATATCGATGTACAGAATTGGACATTGAATTTTGAACTCTACAAATGTTGTACTGAATTCTGCATACAGATTACTCGTTCCTGGAAGATGCCAATTTTTGTGCAAACATAATTCCATTGTTGAAATAGCACAACGTTGTATTGTTGGAGCAGTTTTCTAAGCTTTAGATACTTCGAATGAGGTAACTTTGTTACGTAACTATGTTAAATCGTAACAAATGCAGTTTTCTTCCAAGCCCTTTTACCTGGATGAAAACTCCATTTGTTACGATTTAGCATTGTACTGAATGTTGTACTGAATTCTGCATACGGATTAATCGTTCCTGGTTTCCTGGTAGATGCCATTGTTTGTGCGTACATCTTTTACTCTTTTACCTGGATGAAAACTCCATTTGTCACGATTTAGAATTGTACTAAATGTTGTACTGAATTGTGCGTAATGATTAATCGATCCTGGTTTCATGGTATATGCCATTGTTTGTGTATGCATCTTTCCATTGTTTTAATAGCAGAACGTTGCATTGTTGGAGCACGTTTCTAATCTGTAGCTAGTTCGAATGAGGTAACTTTCTCACGTAACAATGCTAAATCGTAACAAATGGAGTGTTCATCCAGTTAAAAGTGCTGCGTCAATGCTTGGGTGGCAAAGAAATATTCAAAATTCAATGTCCAATACTGTACATGGTACTCAAGTGGATAGGTCGCTCGGTGTAAGTTCCTCACTGTGGATTTCGTGGGTTTGCGAAAGAATGCGTCATTGGTAAACAGAGTGAGACTTAGTGTAAACAGACAAACACATATTCATAAACATAGAAAAATGATGGTGCAGCAGCTCATGGAGTTCCATGCCTGTTATTTCAAGTTAGGAGATGTCAACCGAAAGAATTTTTTTTCATCAATCCTTGAGCTTGTGGTAAATGGTTTACTCTCTTGTTTTGTTATTGTCGCAGAAATGGAGCCTGTTGTATATGTAAGATGTTCCAGAAAAACTTCAGCTATCTTATTTCCTTCATCGTGAGCCATGTCAGCACTTAAGGTGATTTCTGGGGAAGCCTGCCTACCAGACCACAGAGTTGCAGTTGAGGTTATAAGAAGTCCCATGGTTCTTCATTCCAATCCTTTGAAATTCCATTTTTCCTAATGAGATGTCAGACAAGTCTAAACATTCTCTGTTGTCCCAATCCAGGCTGATTGTACACATGTTTCGTGCAGTGGAATATATGTTTCAAATTTTCTATTAGCAGCGTAACAATTAGTCTAATTCGAATACTTGCTGCTACCATACCCAGGTTCCTAGTTTAACTTACCCTGCCTTCACTCTTACGGTTTTTTGTTCCTTATACCCATTAAGCTATTCCGGAAAGTAATGTAAATTATACGAACCAAGTAGGTCAATTAGTTTTATCAGTCATGGCCACCATGCGTTAATATTATAATGAAAGGTAGTGGGGTATGCATGCTTCTATGTTCAGTGACGTATGCTAGTATTCTGCGACAAATATGAAGGTATTCCACAAATTTCCCACCGCTCTCCAAGCATTGGTATGTTCAAACAGAACTCAACATTGATAATGTATGAATGCCGGCATATAGTTCTATCAGAGCCTGAGTTGTCAGCATCCACAAGCATTGAAGGTGTGAACTGTTAAAAATTAGAGATTCTAAAAGTATTTCACGCTCGTTTTCTTCTGAGGTAACACGGGTTACATGTTTGAAGTCGTATATTACTTCTAGATCCGGGTGCTGCAATAGCTGTTTCTGCCGGAGCATACACAGAATGGGTTCAGACATAAAACTTGTGAATATACTTACAAAGGAAAGAGGAGAAATTGCCAAACAGCGAAAATTATGCACTATAAAAAACTTAGTACAGTAAATCCCCTTTATGCTCTTACATTTCGTCGTAGTGGCATGACCCATATTCGAACTGGATACCCAATTCGTCCCCAGATCACTGACATAGTGACTTTATCGTTTTGGCCACTCCTTCACTAGCATACAGATGACTCACTGAACCCACTGACCATGGCTCCATTCGACTAGCATTCTTGCAGCAATCGGTAATGGAGGAGGAAGTCAAATAAATACAAAGGCTCAATCAAAAATTAAATAAATATCAGCTGACCCCGCTATAACATAGGCCATTCTAGCAACTGGCCAACCCCCTTCGCAGACTGCTTTTTCCCCTGCCAGCCTGCCCACTGATACCCACTCATTAGTTACGCAGTTAGATATTGTCCTCCTATAAACCTTATTCCCCCCCCCCTCGCATACCACCCTTTGTGTTGTCTGATTCCTTGGAACCCCTGATTTTAACAGCTATAGCGTTTTAAAAGTAGGGTACCAAATTGTTATACTCGGTGCATCTCTCCATTGTCACCCCAAGCGCGAGACGCAAGAGGTTATTTAAAAAGTCCAAGGCTGTGCAGCAGACGCGGTTACACAGTTTCTTAGTCAACAACGATAGTGCATGTAATAATAATAATAATAATATAGGTTTGTTGCAAACGCAACCGGAGCGACAAGGACTGGGTCGTCACTGACTGCCGTCCGATGTTAAAACTAAAAAAACTAAAAAAATTTCAAATTATAAAAGTTTGACAGTGAAAAGTTTAAAACAAGGACGATGACTCGGCTGCAGTGGAAGGGTTGAAGGTATGGGGTTGGGGTCACGAATGCCTTACCACCAAGGTTAGACCTACCAGGGACGACAATGGTCCCCGATGGCATCGCCAAACGTGAGGGACAAATGCAGGGAAAAGCCGGGTAACGCTGTCAATGTTTCTTTAAAAATAAAATAATAAATATAAATAAAAAATATATAAAATGCATCGTAGATAATAAAAATAATAAAACAATGAAATGAATGAAATTGGTGTAGTGAAAGTTAAAAACTGAAGTGGGAAGTAAGACTAGAGCTATATACAATTTAAAAGAGATGTGTATAATAATAATAATAATAATAATATTCATTTGCACAATAGCAAAGGGCTTGGTAGAGCATTTCACCTATAACAAACTAGCTCAGATCACAAATTAATTTGTTCGTCAAAGAAAAAACAAAAATACATAAAAAACTATAAAAACCAATAAAAAAACATTAAAAAACGTTAAAAAAAAACATTGTACAGGGTCTAATTACATAACTATAATACTCTATGCAGGAAATCGGTGAGGCAAACAGCCTTCAGACGTATTTTAAATGAAGTGAGTGTATTTGCCTCAACCACAGTTGCTGGTAATTTATTCCAGCAGTTAACTATCCGGCTGCTGAAAAAAAATTTTCTAGTATTGACCCTGAAGGGATTTGCAACCAACTTCCAGGAGTGCCCCCTCGTTCGATCACCGGAACGGAGCTCAAAGAAAAACGTGGGATCAACCCCAAGGTGACCATGTAGCAATAGATACGTTAAAGTTAGATCTGCTCTTAATCTTCTTAATTCAAGAGGTTCTAATTTCAAGGCGTTAAGCCTATCTGTATAGGATAGATGGGATAAACCCTTTAAACTCTTTGTGAACCTTCGTTGAACTGACTCAAGAAGGTCAATGTCCCTAAGGAGGTGGGGTGACCAAACTGGACTAGCATACTCCAGTATTGGTCGTACATAGACCTTGAAAGCCCAAGTTAGAGTTTGTGGGTCCCCGGAACGGAAGAATTTTCGAATCATAGCTGCCCGTTGCCGTGCAGCCATTACAATTTTATTACAGTGATAACTGAAACTAAGGTCGTTTGTGATCCAAACCCCCAAATCTTTTACAACTTCAATTTCTGGTAGTGTATTTGCACCCGACAAAAAATATTTGCAATGTAGATTCGAATTTCGGGACCCCACATGAAAAACATTGCATTTTTGTGGTGCTAATGGGAGTTGCCAGTCTGTCGACCAAGACTGAAGCCTGTTCAACTCTTCCTGCAATTCGGAATGGCTGACACAGTCAACCACCGAGCTGTACTGCTTCACATCGTCCGCAAATTTCTTTAATTTGATTTTATCATTTAGTGATGTCAGATCATTTAAGAAGATGATAAAAAGTAGTGGCCCCAAGACCGATCCCTGAGGTACTCCGCTACAAACCTGTGTTTGTTTTGATTTTACACCATCAATTTCAACCCACTGGCTTCTGCCCGTTAAAAACTCGGTCAACCACGTGAGAAGTTTATTTCCAAAACCAAATTTTTCAAGTTTGAACAGCAATTTGTTGTGGGTGACTGACTCAAAAGCCTTAGCATAATCAAGATAGATTACGTCGATAGGGATTCCATTATCAACAGCTGAGGTCCAATCCTCCAATGAACAAAGAAGTTGGGTGCATGTTGATCTCCCATCAACAAAGCCGAACTGGTCGTCAGCAAGTAACTCGTATTTTTTTATGTGATTCATCATTACGTCTTTTAAAACCAACTCTACTACTTTACATGGTACACAGGTAAGAACAATTGGGCGATAATTTTTGGGGTCTGATGATTCACCTTTTTTAAAAATTGGGGAAACTTTACCTGATTTCCAAAGGTTCGGCAATTTACCAGTTTGCAGTGAAAGTTCACCAATCCAGGCTAATGGTATACAGATCTCATGTTTAATTTCTTTAAAGAAATGCGCTGAAAAGCCATCTGGACCTACAGCATAACTTGCTCTCATTTTAGTTAAATATTTAAGGATAATTTCTGCAGTAACCGTTGGAAGCATACAGTCTGATAAGTTATCACGGCCTATTATTGGAGGGTAGCATTTATCGTCCAAAACAAAATTTTTGGAGAACTCATCATTAAATACGTTTGTCTTTTCAGTCAAATCGATTACGAGATGTTTCCCGACTTTTAGTGGAGGGATGGTTCGACTAAATCCCGAATTATTTTTTACGAATTTATAAAGTGATGTAAGATTACCTTTTTTAATTAGTTTTCTTTCCTTCTTGATTTCAAAATCCCTGGTCAATTTAGTATAATTTTGCCTGCAAGTATTATAAGTAGTTAAATTTTCCGCATTTCTGTTGGACCGGTATTTCTTCCATAGTTTTTGTTTTACGCGATTTAACTTTTTTATACATAATGGGATGCTTAATTTTGATTTTGCTCTTAAAGTATTTGTATTTTTAACTAATGGCGTGCAATTTACTATGCACTGATTTACCAATTTAATAAAGTGGATATACATAAGATCAACGTTTGTGTAACCAAGCAATTCTGAAGCCCATGGGACTCGTCTCAGTTCTAATTTTAGATAATCAAAATTTATTGGGTGATCAATCTTTTGTTTGTCACCAATTTGATTTATTTTTGCACTGGGTAGTTTAAAACCCACCATATTATGATCACTACCACCCATATGCTCCAGAACTTCAATATCAAAAACACTGCGGTCATTTTCCACCAAGATAAGATCCAGGATGTTACTACCCCTTGTCGGCTTCTCAACCTGCTGTGATAAACCCAATTCAGACATACATTCTAGAAAAAGCTTGCCGTTCCTATGAGCGGCCGAGGAAGCACTCCAGTCTATGAATGACATGTTGTAATCGCCCAGCACAACCAACTCAGCGCTTTTGGCACTGTAAAAATACCGAACATCTGAACAAAAACCCTCAATAGCATTTAAATCATATTTGTCAGGTAAATAACCCAACAAAAAACGAAGTTTAGTATCCAGAATATCCACACACAGGGATTCGCTATTTGCTCCTCTACCCACGATCTCATAAATCAAGTGATTTTTCAGAGCAATCAGTAATCCACCACCACGAGTTTCTCTATCTCTTCGAATTACAGTGTAAGGTGTGTTACCGACAATCATGCGGTCAGAGTGTGCCTGAGTCAACCATGATTCAGTCACGAAAACAACGTCGTATTTACCAGAGGCTAAAAGGAAAATAAAGGCTTGCAAGTTTGCATATATACTCCTAGCATTAACAAGTACACACTGTAAATTACTTTGATAACTAATTTGGTTTACAACTTGATGCTTCTCTACCAAGTATGGTCTGCGGGGATCGCCCATTAATGACCCCAGTTTCCCTGATAATCAGGGCATGAAATTGCATTTGATATTTCGTTTGATAGTATTTCCTTTCCATGGTTAGTTAAGTGGATACCATCCCGTGCAAAGAATCCGTGTCTGCCAAGAACTTGGTTCCACACCGACACGAAACCAATACCTATACTTAAACACACTCGGTACAGCTCACTATTTGCACATATTAGGTTGTTGTAACACTGGTGTTTATTTTTGCTTCTGTTTCCTGGTTGGGGCAACAAACCACAGCATATTACCCTAGCACCAGGTTTTATTTGCCAAATGGCAAGGGCTGCGTCCTTAATACTATTTGCAATTTCAAATGGCGTCTTATCATCGATATTGTTACCACCGGCACACAAAATCACAACTGGTTCCTCGGAAGTGACACGAAGTACGGCAGGCAGTTTTTCGGCCAGCTGTTCTACGCGAAGGCCCGGATACGTCCAGATTAAAGAGTCCCCTAGACTTTTCCACAGTCTAATAGCACGGACGTGGGAATCGCCAACGATGATTATTTTCTTTTTCGTTTGATTCTGATGGTTACTGGACGAATTTGTAGCACTGGGCTCAGAGATGAGGTCCGAACTATGGTTCCTAAAGTGGCGGTTTGCAAGAAAACGCGAATCCGGATGGGTTGGATTATTTCTTTCCAGTGTGAGAAGGAGGTTGTCCCATGCTTTCACCTTTTTTGCTGGGTCACGAGGTAAGCATTTATTTTTATGTATTCTTTCGCTTTCATGTAATGTATTTGCAATGGTAATTGTAGGTCCAGATTCCACACTGATGGTTTGACTATCCATGGTTACATTTA
>JAHWFP010184611.1:0-11361 GCA_023313725.1 Lithobius niger | reverse complement strand
TTAGACCTTTCTCTGTGGAACGCCAGTGCACTCTAGGTAGCCTTGTAAGTGTCGACGTATGTTAACGGTAATGCAGGTAATTAATTTGTTATAGCGGCTTTTACGATACATTTATGTGCTACCAATACACAACGTCTGAATGTTTGTAGCTGCTCGGTAATGTATACCATCGGTATTGCTGTAACCATTAATGTGTTGAGCAGTAAATCAAAGAGATGTAATGAGAAACAAAAGTGTATAACGCCACACACCAATTAATGTCAGGGTCAGATGATAGATTGCAAATACGGTACTTTTTATTACCGTCGTTAATGATGCTTCGATAATAGCATCCTGACAAAACTGTTATAGAAGTGTCAGATTTTGTTTCCGTTGACATCTTCTTTTATCCCTTTAAGCTGTTGCTTGCTATTTTTACAATGAAATCATGACTTTACATGCATTTCTTTCCATCAACATCGTTAGTTCCATTGTGGCAACTGTAGGTTACACATATGCGTGCTTACATAGCCATGGTAACCAGGGGATGACAGCATTAAAGCTGTTCTTGTCAGGGACATGAAAAGGGAGATTTGGAAAATTTCTACCAGTCAATACCAGAGCGGGCAGTGTGAGAGACTTAACAGGTTCCTCAGCAGTAAGGGGATCTATTCTGGCTTATTCTAAAATACATTACGGCATCAACATGCTGACGGTTGGTTTCTCGGTTTAAAACTTTAAATTACCTGGTTGCCCATCTCTTTATTGGACATTTATTTCTAAACCACCAATAAATTCAAAATTGAACTGGTTCTTCTTAGTTTACTAGTTTACTTCAGTTTTCTTTAAAACTCAACAATATGCCATTAACAAAGATAATAAAAATCTTGTATCTTTTGCTGACATACGAATGTTTCCTTAAGTATTATTTCCTATATCTGGATGTTGGTGGCCATAAGCTTACTTTACCTCAATAAGATGGCGGTGGTGTAGCTATAGGTCGTTAGCGCCAACCTCAATCACAATGTAGTGCCTCGGGTGGAAATATATCACGGCATGACGGGTGGGTCCCCGGTCAATTCATGGTTTGTCCATGCCTTTACTGTTTTTTTTTCTACTTCTAAAACTGGCTGTGGTCTCGCAACCAGTCACATATTTTATTTGTATTTTTAGTTGGGTTGGCAGTTAGTGATCACACCGATCCTTGCCTTCCCGTTGCTCCTGCAACAAAATGTTTAATTATTATTATATTATAAATACAAAATTAAACCGGTTCTTCAGATATCGTTAAAGCTGAACAGTATACTAATAATAATGATAATAAAAATATTATCTTTGAATATTTCCCTAACTATCATTTCAGTTTTTTTAATGTTGGCTGGCTAAAAACGTCTAGTGTTTAAGTGCGGTTTTGAAAGTGCATTTGTTTAAGAGATGTTCTGCTTTACAAATTACATTAGTGTTGAAGCGCAACAGCACTTAAACAGATGCATTTTCTCAATTTTTACATTTGTTTGTTTCAATTAAAAATCATAAATTCTTATCCATGTGCATTTTAACAAGAAAAATGAAACTTCAGTTATATAACCCTTTTTGTATGGCACCCTTGACGATTTTGTTTATAATCCATGTACCTTTTTTTATGGCTTTACCTAAAAAAAAGATGGAAACTGCACTTGTTTAATCTTTCACAATATCAAACAATTGTTTTTATTTAAACCAACTGAAGTTATGATATTTTTTTTGTGCTTTGCAGAATTAGTATTTAAAAATTTGTCTTTTTTTTACGGTTTGGAACTCTACCTTTACTCAGATTTACGTAATTCCAATAATAGTAATTTCTGAGTTTATATGTGTAAACATTAAAGTTTTAGTCAGGTCATGTATTCTCTTTGTGCATCTTCTCTACTTAAAATGTGCGTTTAAATATTAATTATAAATTTAGAGATGATTACCAGAGGCTAAATAATAGCATGCCCAAATTATAAAACTTTAATTAAAATTAAAAATAAATTTGTATCGTCCAATAATGATGGGAAGTTTGAATTCAGTGCATACTTTTGACTTATTTCACCCGATTTTAAAAGAATCTCCACTCAGGCTTCATTTAACTTATTTCCTCCTTTATGGAATGTATGTTCCTTGACTTTATAATTTTATTCTGCCAGTGTTACAAAAATTACGATTACGTGCTATACCTAGTAGGAACGCATGTTCCTTGGGCTACTTGGAAGATTTACAACGATGTAACCACCAACCTAAAGTCATTCTCAGTTACAGGAAACAAGATGGGCATCTCCTAGCACTATTTCTCTTCCAGGACGCCCTGGATTTTTTAAAAATTATAATATTTTTACATACTTAAACTGATGAGCAAGAATGACTTTGCTCAATAAAGATCCACAGATTGCAAATATGACCACAAATTAGCAGTACACCGATTTTATGTCCATGAAACAACACGTAAAATACGTTTGTTCCTTTCAGGTGTTACAAAAAAAGCTGTTTAAGCATTATAGCTTACACTAATTCTATTGCAAAGCATGAACAAGCACCAAAATTCCTAGATTATGAATTTGTATAGAATGGAAGACTTACACCCATATGTTCCTATGTGTATTGGGAGTGGCAGATTAGTTCTAACGGTCCAACCTGTTCAAATTGGCAATTCATAGATCATACAATATCCTCATCTTTTTGTAGTTTTTCTATTGTGTCGCACACTAAGTATCGCTAAAAAAGTATAAGGAAAGACACAGGCGTTAAAGGGTTAACATTTCTTGCTTTAATCTCGTTCAGAATTTGAAGAAAGACCCGTGAAGACTAGAGTATAGAATAAGTAATAAAGTTTCTTACAGCTTTAGCTTTAGAATCTTCTGTTGTATAATCGTTTTACAAGATAAATGCATCGGCTAACGAATAGCACGTACATGCTGAGGGTGAAAACTATAAATCATAGGAGTGAATTTTATAAACTTTCTGCAGGTAGGCTCAGTGTTTAAGTGGACCCCAAGAAGCCCGAAAAGCGTGCCTGGATTTGGGAATCAGATGATCACAAGAAAAACCCATTTACCGAACAGTCACAACTCACGAGGAACCTGCCAAGGTTGAGAAGAAGGTTTGTGCTTGATCTCGTTGTTCGCGTCTTGCCGAAGGCAATTACAATCCTATCACCTGCTACTCCTTGGCGATGTCATATTTATCCTGATTTATTGGGGCATCTGATGTGACCTGCTCTTTCTCTTTAATTGGGTGCTGCCTTACAGCGAAGCTGACACTCGCTCTTATTAAAGTGCCCCCGGCCAAGAAATGGTGGATTCCAGCCACGGCTCTTTGTCACTTCAGACTACTAAGACTATAATTTTACGCCACCACTATACTTCGCTAGGTTCTGCAATTCTCTTCCAGTCGCTTGTTGCCATGGTTGGATTGAAGGAGATGGAGAGCTTGTTTTCGTGCCAGCAGCTACGATTGCCAGTCTGGAGAGGCTAATGGCTAGATTGGCTAATGACTAGATGAAATTGCGAAGGGATGCCCAGATAGTGACGAACAGAACCCGACCGCCAAAGGCTAATATTTTTCAAAGCCTCTGGAGATGGCGTGAGAGGATGAATTGTAATAGAGAAAGGACTGGTTTAGTTTGTCGCAGCAACGTCGTTGGAAAGAATCGAAGCATATTTTTTCAAGCTTACTTAGTAATTTCGGCGTTTATTAGCAACCCATTGTGCGAAGCAGAGCAATGCTGCTGCTCATCCTGTCATGTATCTGTCTCTCTGTGTGTCTTCACGATACGTCTTTAACACTTTACGTGAGTTATAAGACATTTTCCACATACATTGTATTCATTGTATGTGGATTTATGTTCTTAAATTGACAAAATTAGGCAAAGGATTTCGGTAATTTTGACTAATCAACCATTAGTTAAATATTCAATTAGAAATTATGTAGAACTAAATACATTACGTAAAAAATGAAATTGTTTACTACCTGTTCATCTACCTTTTTTCGGTGTTTGCACTAACTCCAGAATTCGGGGAAACCATCTTAGGTTTATTAACCAGGAGTTTAACTTGAATTGTAGGAGATCCTTCTTCGCTTTAAGAGTGATCTCTGCATGGAATTCGTTGAGCAACGATATTGTCTTGGCCCCGTCGCTTTGCATCGTTTGGAAACTTCTTAACCAGTGCAATCTGAAGGTTCATCCACTACATCTGGAAAACTGTTGGTAACATTTTATCAAAACTTTTAACAATTAAATCATAACTCGACGAGCATGCTCTGCATACTAAAAAGGATAAAATAAGTAGTGGATTTTATAGTTTTTATTTTAAAACTTGATATGCTATTGGTGGTCCTCCCTGGACCCTTGTATTTCCATTTAGCTCTTTATCTGGAGCATATGTATATTTATTATTATTATTATTTTTTTTTATTATAAAAGACGTGACATGTAAAACGACACAGCACTTAAAACATCTAAAGTGTCACCAGCCATGTATTTCAATAAATGATGGGCATATTCAGTCTCACCCACGAACGAGTCTTCATGACTTGTTTCCCCAATCAGATCGTAACGAGGAGATACATGAAGTCACGTAACTCAATTTTTATAGGTGCAGGCCACATAACTATGAAGTAATTTTAAATTTGTAATCAGGGCAACTACTATTTAAGTATAATATTAGCTTTCTATGGAACAAAAGAGCTCTAAGTGCCAATGTATGGTACTATTGTCCAGCTTTTTAATTAACCATTTATGATGGGCCCTAATGCTCGGGGATTTGAAAGAAGGTGCTGAAGAATTTTACGGAAGGATTGAGTTAACCAGCAATGGATTGCAGCATAGCACTACTTTTTTGGGGGTGTGAGTTGCATATCACTAGCAATACTAGTGTGTTTACACGTATATAACCAGTTCATGATGTATGTCTTTAGGGCATTCAAACTACACCATACATAGTTCACTTGTTTTTAGTTGTTTTTTAGTTGTATTAGTTATGTTAGGGAAATAACTCTGGAAAGAGCTAAGAAGGCCCTTTCTATACTAGTTGAAGCACTGGGCAAACATCTTACCAACAGGTTTAGTTGTAAGGCTTTATTTATTACTTGTTTGTCAGTCGTTTTATCGCAAATTTTGATTTAAAAATCAGTATTAAAACAGTAAAGAGTATAACTAAATAATTTGCAGTTAATCTGAAACTACTGTACTGTTTACAGTTTAACACTGTATGCCTAGGGTTTCACTATTAGAAATCCTTCACGTTGAAAGCTTGTTATACTATGATGTAATATGACACACAATGTTATTGCAGGTTAGAAGACGTTTTGAAAAAAAGTACACAAATTCACTAAATTAACCAATACACAGAAAATATGCAAAAAAAAATTTAAAGTAATGTAAACTGCGAATTACACAATTTTCTGAAAAAATTGCACAAAAAACTGCACAAAAAAACTGGATTAATAGACAATATTTATACAGACTTCATTCAGCTGGAAAAACAAAGAGTCGTTGTATGTTATATGGAAGAAATTTTCTTTGTACTATTTTTGGGGAAATTTTGGCAGAATTGTTTATAATTGATTCAACTTTTCCCCAGCTCGACAAGGTCTTGTTTGTGGCTGCGGTTTAAAGAGTTATGCGATTCGTATAGTGACATGTTGATATTAAACTATGGTTGAACTATGGTGACATGTTGATATTCCATTCCCAAGCACTCCTTTTGAAAGCAAATACCAGAAAGTATTAAAAAGAGATTCGTGAATTTGAGTACTTTCAAACACTGTCGAGATTGAAATTAAAAAAGAAAAAGGATAGGGCTTTGAATAAAAGTGTCGTCTTACGTGATTCCACCACCAACCATAACAGTCGGATTTTTTCAATATTACTTTTTTCCCATTATTTTCATTTCTGTCTGCCTGGTGCCTATTCATTCGTCATCCCCTTGAACGAGGACTTCATTTATGTTGCTTTTGCCCACAGATTCTAATCTCCTTGTCAGTTGCCGTAGTAATTTCCTTTTTTTCCCCGTCTCTTCTTCGTTGCTCTTTTACCCGATTTTGATCATGACCGTAATGTCCTCGAGCATCCAGAGAAAGAAAACGCAGGATAGAAAAAATAGACAAAAAGAAATGAGTCCTAAAAAAAGAGAAGGTTGTCGGAGAGTTGTCAGACACCAAGACAAAACCATTCCCTTCGACTTGCCATCGCCCGAACTATGCGACCGACCAACCTAACGGATTCTTTGGTTTCATCATTGTCGCTTCCTTTTCCCAGGAGATGAACACAACGACCAAGTGAAACACACTGGGAACATCTTTTCGTTTCTAATCATAGGAATCTATCGGGAGTTGCAATTGGTTTCACGACAAACATGACATTCTCAATTAAGCAGAAGCTTGACGGCTTGGCATTTCGTGGAAGCAAAACCTGCTTATGTCTTATCTCAGACAATGGGACGGAGTTTGGTAATGCTGTTAACTATGCTCGATGTTGTACTGATGCTTACTGTAGGGGGAAACGATAATTAAAAAAAAGAAATAACCTGTAAAAGATAACGTTTCAATAACAGTATTTTCTGAAGATGGCAGCGGAACAAAAAGTAAAAAAAAAAAAAAACAGATGAGGGCGAATAGTCAAAGCACATTTCAGGAGAGAATAGGGCAAAAGTTCAAACAAGTTTGCGGTAGGTGATTGAAATGATGTTCTACCATCAGCTCAGTGAAAAAGACTATTTGTTAAAGCTTGTTTAATAGCTTTGACAAAAAACTTGTTTGATAGCTGTGATAAAAAGCTATAAGGAGAAACTGCTACTCGCTGTTAGTTTATTTCTAATCGTAATTGAGTCTTAATCACCCTAATTTTCGCTGTTTTGTTTCCTGTGCTCTTAATGTGCGCACTTACGATCAAGATAGGATGTATGAATTTGGTACACATGTTATACCTATCATATCAAAAATGAAAACTGGTAAAACGACAACCAAGTTCAGAATGGTTCAGCCTTTCAAAGTAGTGATAACAACATAACAAAACGTTCGCCAAGTTAATCACACCGACTAATAGGGCTATTAATTGCCAATGCTTTTACGTGTGTATGGCACTGTCAATGCATATAAGCGTATATCTGTCGTTAATCAATGATATTTTAAATAATAAAGCTGTAAAGTGTTTGCTGTATAAAGCTTTTGATGAAACGAGAAGGTGACAAAACTTACGCTGATGCCATTTCGAAACCCAAAAAGTATTGCTATATTTTAATTTTTGCTACAGCACATGAGTAATACGACACCATGTCATCTAGGCCTGTCTTTTGGCTGAGCGGTAGGGACTTGCTGTCAAAGGTGAGGGTACATTACCTGCTCAGTATAACTTTTAAGCCGAAAACACAATGAAGTGACATGCATCTGCATTTATTAAACACAGACAAGTTCTATGAGAATAAAAAATACAGTAAACAGTGCCAATTGTAAAAAAAAAAAACATCATATTTGACCAGTATGGTATAAATCATTCATCATCCTACATGCGGGAAATCGGGTTACTGTGTCATTGTTTAGTATTTAGTCTTTGATGATCCTCCATTCATCAAAGACTAAATATTAAACAATGGCGCAGTATCGTGAGTTAGTTCATGGGGTTTCGCCGTTGTCTAAGTAGTGTGTGCGATTTTGCCATTTGGGGTGTTATGAAGACCAAAAAGTGTACCGTTTACACAAAACTGCGAAGTTTCGGGAACATTTGTTCCTCATTATCAAGTGAAACAAATGAATTGTAGGCTTTGTTGGGTACAATGTAAACACGGTCCTGCAAATGCAGGTTGTTCTTGCAATGTACATTTGCAGGAAGGTGGTAGTACTTACTGGGACCAAACTATTCTTGCTGCATTGGCCTGCAGCGTATTTGCATATTCAGCTTGTTCTTTAATTGAATGTTTAGATAGCCTGCCACAACCTACATGATCCCTTTGAAATGCTAATTTTATGTTGCCTAGCTGATTAGTTTCGCTGGATAATATGTACACTTTTTGGCACATTTTTAATCCTAAGGCTATTTTTTATGTGTACGAGAATGTCGGTACTGTGATGGTTTTCTGTGTGCTGGTGGTGTTGTGATTGGGCATTTATGCATGCACGTTTTATGGTGCACTTCTCCAAAGTACATTCCTCACCTGCCAAAACTATTACAGAAAACCATCCAAACACAGATTGTTTTTTAAAGTGATCGATACTATTAACCTAACACTGCCATTCGCAACCTGTGTGATGCACTAACCGTTACCAACAATGCAGACGCGTCTCGTTTCCTCGTTACGTGCAGTGCTAAATGCAGCACTACAGGATGAGCTACAGGAAATACGGCCGTGTTTTATACGTATGGTGGATTTAACTGAAACCACAAACAAAGCTGCAGGTAGGTAAAGTAATAAAAACACAACCACAAAATTCTATTGATTCACCTCGATTGCCAATAAAACTTTCACGATAACGCTCTTCAGCGACTTGAACCATTACTGCAATCACATGGAGATGGCAGCGGCTATTTTTTTGGTAGTGGGTTTGGTAGCTGTCTGTGTACTAATCCGGCAGGAGGCTGTTTCTTTTGGGCGTTAGTACTAGTGACATTTGTGTAATGTAAGCCTTTAACAAACTGCTGCAGCTGCTGCACTGTTGCAAGGAAAGGAAACACACGGTAGGCTACCTGAATGAACAGAAATCCCGTTGCCTCAGGCCAATCCATCATCTACAGCATTTTCGGGCATTGTTAGTACTGTTTGACAATACGAACATAAACGCTTTTGCTCATAATTCTTTTTGCTCATGCAGATCATTTCTTTTATTAGTTAAAAGTTCCGTACACACCAGAGTTGGTCTTCGTATCACTAGTATCACTAGTGTCAGTAGCATGCACAAACATCTGAGAAGGCAGGGGCAACTTTCACTAAAAGGGCACAGTGAGGCTTTATTTTTCTGGGACCTTTTTTTTTGTCACTACTGACTTTTTTTTTATCATTTTTGGCCCGTTTATTGGGCTTCCCTGCTTTCTTTTTGTCCTTTTTAGGGTGCTAGGCCCTTTCTTCTCACTGTGACCCGCATTTTTCAGTGCAGAAAAGCAAAATAGGACATGTTTTTTCTTCAAAAAGGGCAAAAAAGGGCATTTTTTTCAAAGGGGCAAGGGGCAATGCCCCCTATACAAGCCACTGACTGGCATGTAATTTCTCATTTCTACTTTCTCTAAAAGTGTTCTAAATTCTGAAAACAAAGCGAATTTCACTAAAGATGTACGAGAATGTACTGCCTTGATGAGGATTGAGTTTCATCCTTGTTGCCTGAGTCTCTAGAGATGCTCACAACGAGCTAGCAAAACACCCAAAAACATCTTTCGTTTCTAATCATGTAGCTCTATGGGGAGTTGGAATTGGTTTCGCGAGGAGCATGACGTTCTCAATTAAGCACCTGCTTGACGACTGCTATTTGGTACACGCGAAACCTTTTACTGTCTTAACTTAAACAACACAGTGGGAGTTAAGAGGCTTACACTGGTGTTTCCTTCGTCTTAAACTTGAACAACACTTAGAAAGAAATGAGTAATTACAGAATGTTATATTTCGAACAACACTCTCAACTTACTTTTCGATAGGTATGTGAAATGCAGACGTTGTATTCTAATGTTTGCGCCCGGTTGTGCATAAAAATTGTATTAATATTCCGAACTTATCATGCATGTAGTGGGCTTTCGTGAGTCATATATTTCGGCTTTAAGTGTTCCAAAATATAAGTGTTCCAAAATGGATTTAAAATAAAAAATCAACTTGTCACAGTATTTTCTGCATTACCGTTTTCCTCTGATTATTTTTAAATGTACTCAAGCTTCTTGAGTAATTTTTTTTGCGATATACGGAGATCGTATAGGGCGACACGTAATAAAAAAAATTACCATCGTGAAATTTATTCAAGTCTACAATTTAAAAAAAAAGTGAAAATAGGGGCCTCTAATCTGTAAATAAAATCTAATTTTGATTCGGTTTGACACAAGTAAAAGTTTTACATTCAGCGTCGTGACTACACTAAATTAGATGAACTGTTTAGACTCTGAATTCGATTTTCGCTCCAGAAGAATCATGATCCTATTTTCATTTTTAGTCTTCTGTACAGCCGATACGGCATAGAAGAATACTGCAACAATTATTTTTTTCTGTATGCGTCGCCTTTTTCAACTTCAGAACGGTACCAGACAGAATCAAACTATTTTCACCTTCAGCGACAAAAAAAAATTCAGCGACAAAAAAAAATAGTTTAAAACATCGCTGATTCCTTATAGCTAATGAGATTTCTCAACAAATCTCAATAAAATTATAACATTTGATTGTCCCATTGAAACGCTACAGGAAAACAGGGAACCATAAAAATAAAAGGATTTCGTTAACGACACACATTAGCTTCATTTATAATAGTCTCGATACCGTGTACCATGGATTAATATGCCTACTGTCAAGCGAAATTTTCGTTAGCTGCTACTCACGAAATTAAAACGACAGGTAAAAAACATTCGGCCAAAAAACATAAAATTAGGCTTTAAATCACGTTGCCATGGTAACATCAAGTCTCTACAATGTGTTACATAAATGAATAGGCCTACTCTCAATCCCAATTCTCCGTTAGCTTTTGAAATTATATCAGGTAAAAATTAGGCTTAAAAGCTGACAATTAACCTAGACCCAAAATATAAAACAAGGCCTAAAACTAACACATTTTTAACCGGCAATTTTCATGGTTACTACTTATAGACTATATAATACACAGCGATGTTGCAGTGTGTGACAGAGGTGTGCACCTCAACATTTTTCGAAAGCGTCGTAAGTGTACAGAAGACCAGTTGCGACTATGTAGTCACTGCAGTCACTTGTTTTTTTTAAACATAAGAAACGATTAATAAATTAGGATTCATGAAGAGAAATGAAATTCTGGTGTTATTTTATTCTGTAGGAATAAATTTTTATGCCTCAGAATCGAATTTAGGTCCCCAAAATTGATCTCCATTTCATGTTTTTTTTTTTACTTATAACGTTTGGATTTGCATCATTTTCATGTCACACTTTTTTGTGGAGCCACCCTGTGTACCCTACATAATTAGCGATGTCACCCAAAAATACACTCTGCAAACACTGCACAGTGACAGTATACATCAGTGGTTACCAGTTCAGATTCCACATGACCTGTGTGTAGTATTTGACTGACAATGTGCGCAAAATGTAACTGTTTGTACGTTTTACATGTGGATGATGAATGGGTGCAAAGTGATGACTACTATCGGTGTGCATCATCTTCAGAATACCCGTTGAGGAGTGATAGCAATAAATTGGAATATAATTTTAAGTCTCTACA
>JAHWFP010184606.1:0-10273 GCA_023313725.1 Lithobius niger | reverse complement strand
TACAAATGAATAGGGCGCCAAGTAGGGTACCCTATGTCTCTGAAGGCGAAAGGCGATGCCACGGTTCCTTTGTATCAACGGTTCCTTTATAGGCTACGAGCGACGGCTATTGATCCAATGCTATCTGAAATCAAGGTAGTAGATTCAGGTAAGTCTAACATCCTCCCTTTCCCAGACTGACGGGCAGACTCCTTCCTGTGTCACCATGAGACGCCAGGTAGTCGGTGGATATTTTACCTCAGGTGCGGATGTCATTACATGGACAAAGAACAAAGTGAGCTACTCTTTTCGGTTTTCCTGTGACATAAAATTTGCTAAGCTTCACTGGCTTTTTTTTTTTTTCAGTGTCCTCTAATCACACACGAAGCAAGGGGCCTTTTAACCAAAGGCACAGGCTGGAAATAAAAACAAAATTCTGGACCTTCTGCACGGAAACCAAACGATTTAAATTTGTGTGATTAAACGGATGTCATTAGATGCATAAAGTAACAATTTTTTAAAAAGTTTTTTATATGGGTTTGTTCGGTTGGGCTTTGGGATGCAAAAGCGGGTGAAGAACTTTCTCCATTCGTAAAAAAAAGTGAGGGTAGTTCTCTGAAAAATTGGGAAAAAAATCCTCCGCTAATATTGATAGGACCCATTTTTTTTGTTCTATTTTTTTGCGTTTTGCTCGGTACTTTACTGGAGCAGTTATTTAAACAGCAATTAACTTTTTCCAGCAAAGTGTTAAGAATATAACTTTTTCAGTTGATTCTGTCTATACCTTTCCACTTTATGCTGCACCTAGTTAATAACATTCCTTTTTTCATTTAGTACAATTAATTATACATTTATTATTTATTTTTTTACACAAAAATATAAATTGCCGTTACAATCAGGTATCTTTCTTGTTGGCCCCTATACCAACGTGATAGACCATCCTGAATAACCAGTTGTAAGTCTACCACTCACGATGTTGTAGTTTACCGACGAGCTAGGTCCATTTAGGGCACGTTTATGCAGTGACTCGCCTTTGCATTCTCGCAGCTAGAACGCGATGGCAAAGGCGACATTGCCATGGTAACAACGCTAAATGGATTAGCTAAATCCGACATCGTTTGAGTAAATACTTACAGTTTTATAATCCGTGCCAATAATATAAAGAATTCCTCATGACGAAACAATTTTCCCAAACGCTCCTGAACTCACGTTATTTGCTGTTTTCGTTGCGAGGCGGCCGACATAAAACCGCCGCCATGTTGGAATTTGAGGTGATTTCTACCTTCTAGCTGCGAGAATGCAAAAGCGAGTGGTTGCATAAACGTGCCCTTACAGAGGTAAGCACACTTTATAAAAATATTTAAAAACTACTTGTAGGTTTAATTCATTAAATATTTTCCCTTTATACATTGAATAAAATCTGCCACATATTTTCGGGATAGGAAATTAGTGCAAAAGTACTTTTCTTACCCCAACTTACCTTTAGAACATGCTTGAATCTTGTGTCCAGAGCCCATGAACGCCTAAATCCGCCACTTGACCACTTAGTTTTCAAAATTAATAGCTTAAAAAATTACACGTTGTTCACCAGGAGGTAGCTTCCAGGATTTCACCTAGTGGGACACTGAGTAACGTACGGGTACGTTGAGTCCTAAGCTTGTGAAGAATTAGTTGTGGGATCCACCCCGTACTAATGGATACGTGTTAGATCAAGATCTATACCGACGTCATCAGCGTATAGCTGATGCTCTCTATAACATAAAAAGTTCCACGTGCCTATTGCCAACATGGCTTTGAAAGGCGGCGACAAGCATACGGAAAGACCAAACAGCGGAATCGTTGTAGGGAACAAGAATTCTTCTGGACACCATCTTTGTAAGAAATTCCAGTGTGCAAAATCATAGACTGGAAGCTCTGCATAAACTGAAGATAGGAGTAGAGCGACCAAGAACTCTAATTAGAAAACAAAAACGAACTCGTTTGATGCCTAAGGTAAGGTTTAACTGATCCGAAGTCAAAAAAAAAAAACACAAATAAACTTTCCTGTAAGATTTCAGATATTGCAGTGTTGCTGTACTGTTTAGTCCAAGTGAAACCTTACTGCAGTACTCAAATGTTTTTCCATTTTTACTTTTGCACACGATGCATTAGCTAATGATTGGGGCATTGTATACGCTAAACGACAACGCTGGAAAATGTTTAAAAACTAAATCGTTTAAGTGGGCTCAGCACAGCTCTACAGGTAATTCAGTTTTCGTGCGAGTCATTGAAAACCTGGAAATATCCTGGAAAGTAATAATGAAATTCCATGCCTGGAAAAGTGCCTAAAAAATTTGAAAAATTATATATGTATTATCAGTAGAGTGACGAACGGAATGTAGACGACTGGACTGAAGAACACTGACAAAATGTAGCCGAGTGTGTAGCCTTACATTATTCTTCCTTTGTTTGGGCATGAAAGGTTTTAGATTTTGGCTCTAACTCCAATTGTATTTGCGTGTATAATGGTTGGATATAGCAGTAACGTTTCATGTGGACTAAACAGTGCAGCAACACTGCAGTACCTGAAACCTTACAGAAAGGTTCTTGTGTTTCTTTGTTGTTTTGACTTCGGATCAATTAAACCTTACCTTAAGCATCAAATGAGTTCGTTTTCGTTTTCTAATTCGTGTTACTTTGGCGTATCATGCAGTTAGATTAGTTTGTTTTAAAGTTTTGTATCTTTATTGTTTGCACAAACCACTGGAAACAAACCCTTTCATTTTCAGTCTACGTCTTGCAGCTGGCGTTTGCTGTTTGGCATTGTTGAATAATAACAATGTTTAAAACAATGTAAAACCATCAATGTGGCAGTTTAGAGCTCCCTAACCCCTGAACCACATGGCCAATTCGAAAAGGCCCTATGGAAATGGCAAATCTACAGAGCGATACCTGTAAAACGAGCTAAGACCCAGCTTTATAGCACAAATTGTTTGATCTGTAGAGAGCGTAGCAGAAACGCATCGCGTCAACATGATGTCCAACAAGCCAAAAATGAAAATCACGATTCCAACTCAAGTCCGGATCTCCGATGTGTTAAATCTGAAGTTATGGTCACCAAGTACAACAAAGCTTATATACTAAATATGAGTGGAAAATACTGAAAGACAGCGAAGAAATTAAAGTGGCACTGTCACCGATTGAAAGCAGACGAAATCTGACAACATCGAGCGCTATGCTGTACTATCTAGCTCTTGCTTGCACCAAGCGAAGCAATGCGTAACGGCATTTCTTTTAACGAAACAAACAAGACACGACATCCTTAATTATTGAGTGAAAATTTGGTGCATTGTCGTGCACCTGGAAGCAAGCTGTTCAGGTTAACAATAACACGGCCGCTAGATGGCGCCAGGGTATTTTCGTTCGCATTTCAATCGGTGATAGTACCACTGTAAGCATCGAAATTAGATACAAGATGGCTGTGTAAGTGGTTCATAGGGTGGTACCTGGTTCCAGCTTTTTGGAATCGGGCCAAGGTACCATGATGAAAAAGTAAGGTTGAGTTTTTGGGTGAAAGATGCCAGACTTTAAAGAAACTAGAGATCTTTGATAAATTATAGAGATGAAGGTCAATGACGACGAGTTCTGCACCTCCTGTACAATGGATGGACAACTCCTCTGAAATTTGTCACAAATCCTATAGAAGTTGCTGTAGACCCAATCCAGAGAAAAAGTTCTTTAAACAGAATAAATTCTAATTTCATTTAATAGAAGATGTCGGCCAATAAGCTTACAGCTTGCCATTACGGCCAAGCGGCAGATGTGAAGTGGAAGATACTACCATGATGACAGTTGTTTTTAGCCGCACGAGGGAGGAAACGGGAGTACCCGGAGGAAACCCTCGTGCAACGCATGGGAAACAGCCAGAGAAAAACCCATACATATTCACTTCCCTTCACCAGGATCGAACCCGGGTCTGTAAAAGAAGCCAGAGATGTACAGCTGGGACCAAAATGCGTATCGAATCTGAAGCCTCAGTGCTCGCAGCACCCGTGCACCCACACAACAATGATGGAATTCGGGTATCAACCTGCTGCTTCTGCGTATATTTAAAAAAAACATCAAAATACTAGGGGCACCTGATTGATTTTTATTTCTATTGCCTATTGAAAATATACATTACCTGTTTTTTACCATTCTCCTTCTCCCAATGCTGTTTTGTCTAGAGATTTAAGACTTTGAGCGCCGCCGCTAGGTGCCGCCAGCGTCACTATCCACTACGCATCAGTTCTGCACAGCCTCATATAAGCCGAGACACGGCGTCCGTGTTTCCATCTTTTGTTCCTCTATACATCGTGACTGTGGTGACATAGAGGGGAGGAGTGTGGGAATGTATAGATAATGTATATTTTCAATAGGCAACAGAAACAAAAATCAACCAGGTGCCCCTGGTATTTTGATGTTTCTATGCCTTAAAAATATAAATTACTTGATTTTTAGCATTCAACAGACCTCGTCAATGGTGGTGGGCACCACAATGACAGAGCCCCCTTAGGTAGTGCGCTGTATCCCCAAAGTACATGACTTGCCGCAATTGAAAACAGGATATCAGAAGACAATTGTGGTTAGAGGGGTTTAGAGAACTCGGCTGGCTGCCACGAAGAGGCCCAGTCGGTATAAGCCAACAGCCTGAGCCGTCATATCACACAAGTAGTGAGAGGTAAAGACTGATGGATATCTCCAAGAAGCGGTTTCCATGATGTCAGAAACGGGAATGTTACTATGAGTCCAGAAGGCAGAAATAGCCCGCAATTTGTGAGCTGCAAGTCGAATACCTTCTGTGGCACAGGTGATGTCAATGGCGCTGTAGGCCTGTAGGATGACGGTCTTAATCCAGGTAGCAATCATTCTAGCGGTGGTCTCGCTCTGCTTAGCGGTAAAAGGAAGAAAAAGTTGTGACCGTGACCGACGAATGGGTTTAGAGGCCTTCAAGTAGAACTTCAAGGCTCGAACTGGGCAAAGGGATCGTTCTGGTTCGTTTCCTAAAATGGTGGTAAGAGCAGGGATGATAAAAGGATGGGACCGCTCTGAAGGTTTCTATGTCTTAGCTCGAAAAGAGGCTTGGGGTGTAAGAGTAACTCCAGAATGATCGTCAAAAAACAAGCAGTCGGAAGGAGTTGCTGATAATGCTTGAAGTTCGCTGCAATGAAAGCAGCTAACGAGGGCAACCAGGAACACGGTCTTACGGGTGAGATGGCTTAACGCACAAGGACTAGGGAAAGGTCCCAGTCTGGAAATAGTCGACGCGTAACTGGGCGTTCAAGTGAAAACGACTTGATCAAAGTAGAGATGCAGAAGTCATTAAGAGAAAAACTGCCCGCAGCTCGAAAAACAGTGTTCAGCACGGACCAATAGACCAAGATAGTGGAACCGCGAAGACCGCTCTGAAAGAGATTGTCTAAGAATTCCAGGAGTTCAGGAACAGTGGGGCGGCTTGGACTAACTTGTTATGTGAGACAGCAATGAAACCATTGTCTCCAATGGCTGTCGTAGATCTTGTTGGTGGATGCTGTAACTGCTCCAGAAGCGATGCGCGAGGCTTGTTCCGTAGAAACTCCTGTTGCTTCAAGTAGTCTGACAATAGAAGCCACCAACCGGAGTGACTGTGGACGCTGATAAACGGTTCCCCATTGTTGGGAGAGCAGGATTGGGGAGACTGGGAGAACTCGGGTGAGTTGACCAACAGGCGGAGGAGTAGAGGGAACCAGGTTGATGACGGCCAGTTTAGGGCTATGAAAATGAACAGACCGGGGGTCTGTGATACTTGCAGAGGACGGGGGACAATAGCTTCGTCACAGGGAACAGTAACCGAAGAGATGTGTCCAGTTGAGGGTATGTGATTCCACCGCCCAGGCACGTTCGTCGGGAATAGGACTGACAAATTTGGGAAGGCGGGCATTGTAGCTCGACGGCATATAGGTTGAGCATCGGCCGTCCCCAAGGCAAGAAGAGGGTTTCACATACTGAGGACCGAAGTGTCCATTCCCCCACAAGAGGAGACCGGCGGGGGGGAGAGTCTGCGATCACATTGCGGTTCCCCCGAATGTGAAAAGAAAGAAAAACTGTGTTGAGTGACCGGCAAAGGTGAAAGATCTGTGAGGTGATGTCAAGAAGGGACCGCGACTGTGTACCTCCCCGCTCAGCACTGCGGAGTGTTGCTGATGTGGACTGTACTACATTGTTGAAAATGGTGTGGTGGAAAAACTGTAAGCCTAAGAGGACGGCTCGTAGCTCCAGCAGGTTGGTATGATCCACAGTCCCCGGTAGCCAGGCACTGCCGGTGACATGGTTGCCTATGTGAGCTCCCCACATGTGGAAAGAGGCATCCATGAACAGGCAAACGCGGGGAACCGGTTCGTGAAGTGGGACCGTGGCTGTGATATTGGAAACGTCAATCCACCAAAGAATCATGGAAAAGGGGAATGTCGTAGTTAGGGAATGATGTTCTTGGCGGTCTTAAGAAGCTGTGGTAGAGAGATTTCAGACGAGTCTGGTTCCGCGGCAAAAGTATCGTCGAAATGGGCGTGATGAGACGGAGGGTCATCGGACGCAACCGAAACATCGTGATTGCTGGCAACGAAGATAGAGTTGTCCGAATCAGGTGGAGGAAGGGGGGGGGGGGGGGCCCGTGAGACCGGCCGAAAGTTAGCGGGAACACTGTGAGAGGGACCGGCACCGTTTTGTGCTAGTCTCGGTTTCTTCACTGATGTCGCAACCCAGTCTTTGGTGTCATGAGATGGAGGGTCAAGTCGCTTGCGATTAAAGGAACGCAAAGCTGAATCCATGAGGGCATGCACAGTTTCTTTGGGTAAAGAGGCATCCTGTTATGGCTGAGCCTGTAGTCTGGATACCGAGGAGGCTCGAGATGAATGAGAAGACAGTCCCAGGGGACCGTCAGAATGGCGCAGAGCTCATTTTGCAGCAGACCAACGAGCTTTAACCTGTAATTTGAGATGGCAGTAGCAGCCAGCAAATCTTGCTGCAGATCCGGAAGAGCGACCGCATGCTGTGGCTATCCGCATTGTTGCGGAGAACGATCGTATCTTGGGTGTGGCCGACCGGCGTGGTGGAAACCGTATGTACCGGTTCCACACGGAACCGTAGACTCCCCGGTCCGGGGAACAGGGCACAGACCGCTGAAGTGTAAAGTAGATGGGTAAAGGTGGGTCAACCATAGAGGCATCGGGGACCGCGGCCGGACGGTAAGACCGGTCCACCGGTTCCCGAGGTGTGCCCTTGGCTAGTGGCATGGTGACCGAAGCGAAGATGAGAAAAGAGGGTCCGAAGGTGTCGGGGCTAGAGAAGAAAATATGGAAATACGGACGCCGTCTCGGCGTATATATCAAGGAGGCTACACAGAACCGATGCACAGTAGGTAGTGATGATGGCGGCGCTCCAAGTCTTAAATTTCTAGATAAAACAGCATTGGGAGAAGGAGAATGCTAAAAATCAGGTAATGCATATTTTAAGGCATAGAAAAAATCATTTCTTACACTGCCTGTCAGGAACACCGTGGCTCACGGAGACATCGAAAGAGGTTGGGTGTGCAATGTAGGTAGAAAGTCAGTTCGTTTTAAGCTGTCACTAGGGAAAAAAACACTGTCAAGCCCGAGTCTCTTCAGTTTGGAAAAGAGGAGCTACCCCAACATTGGGACAGAGTGGTAGCTTCCGAGAAGGATTTGTGAATGATCAGTCAGTAGGTTCTTCAATGTCATGATATGGGGATGCGAAAGTTAATTCGGGTAATTCAGGTTAATTTCGCACGAATAAACTCATGTGGATTTGTTTGTATAACTGTCATCTAGACGTTGAGCATTAAATACAACTAACTTAGCACGCCAGGGCCCTAGAGAGCCCCCCGCCACCCCCCGCAGTAGCGGGGGGGTAAAGTTTTGAAAGTCGCCGTCGCATCGAAAAAAATTATCTTTCCCGTCACCAAAATATTTAGTACGGTGCACACCTCTTGCTTGAAGACGAGAGCTCCACACCGCATGCTTGCAATGCATGCTTGAATCACGCGCTCATTGACGCCAGCGAAGGATAATATATTATTTCCTAACTATACTCTTACGTAGGCGGTTACGGAGACGGCGCTGCCATCTACAAAGTAAGCCGCTTCACACGACGTCAACGAGTTTCAGTTTGATTATTGTCGACTTGCTTTGCTAAGCATCCATCTAGAAATGGACATTGATGTTAAGGCAATTTTGGCATCGTAGGTAGGGCGCAAAAACCGACGTTGCGAATTTTTTCTGGATTTTTAGCTGAACAACCGTAAGTGGAAATAATAAGTGATTTTTAAATTTTATTTGTACTTCAAGGAAAATGTTGGAGAGGGCGAGGGATGGGGTCTGATTGTATGGGAAGTGTGAAAAAATAAAAGTTTCGTCTAAAAAAGCATTAATGTAGCGGGGGGTATCATAAAGTCCTGGCTACGGCCCTGTAGCACGCTATACACCGAGCACCAACACTGACGTAGTTAAGTACTGTATTACTAAACCTAAAACAAAACAGCTGACGCATAGGCCTAATAAAATAATTGTGTGTAAACAGTCCTTTCCTTGCATTAGACGGCAAGCTAAAACATAAACCACAGGAAATCAATAACCAAGAAAGAATGCGACATCACACATGCAAAATACATCATGAGCTACCTCGGAAGTACAAATGGAGAGAAGAGTTTAGCAGTAGTCCTGCAATGTCTGTCCCCCATGACCAACTGTTGGGCAGACAGACAAACTTGACAAGAGATATGCGCTCTCCAACAGATTAACGGTTTTACATTCCTGGCAGAAGGAATCAAGTGAAACTAATCACACCTGTATTGTTGACATCGTGGAGGACTTGAGTCCCTGAAAACCTGGATAAGAGTCCAGACTTTTCCAGCCTGAAAACCAACTTGACAACTTGTGAGAATTCCAAAGTTTTTGTCCTGGTTGCATAGCGGCGCTGGTTTCATAAGTGTCTTAAAACTTCCCCAGGTTTCAAGTTTTTCCCTTCTCAGCCGCTCGTCAAGTTTACCAGTATAAGCCCTTCACTTGAGTGAATGGTCCCATGGACGTTTTCTGTCTTTATGTGGTAACTTAAAGACTAATCATTCAAGCTTTGCAGTCCTTTTTACAGGTCTGTTCTCAAGCTTATTATGCCATGGCCACAATCAGTCTTATAAATGGACAGGCCCAGACTGGCCATAGTGACTTTGGTCGCCCCTTGGGTACTTTTTCCTTCCACCGAAGAAAAATGAGTGCCCTATTTCGCTCTCTCTTTTTAACCTTTTCTTCCCCCCCCCCCTTCCACTCAACAAAATGGTTCAATAAAACAGTAAAAATCAACCAAACGGTGATCTTTACAGTACTGAAGACGTTTTAAAAATGGACACAGAATTCGGAATTGACAGGTGAATATTAAAACAAGTAAAAGCTTCCGGGACTTGGTTCTGGACTTTGCATGGGGAGTTTATAGCCCTTCCTCAGACCACCTAGCGATGGTTAGAGGTCAGGCCTACATCACTATCAATGTATAAGTGTTTTAAAACTTCCCCAGGTTTCAAGTTTTTCCTCTCTCAGCCGCTCATCAAATTTACCAGTAAAGGCCCTTCACTTGAGTGAATCGTCCATGCACCATAGTAAGTTTATATGGTAAGACCCTATGTCACCCGTCATCCCTCCAAATGGCACAAGCACCTTTTCTCGCCAGTCCGACTCTGGAAATGGATGACACTCCTATCACGATATTAATTTCGCACGAATAAACTTATGTGGATTTGTTTGTATAACTGTCATCTAGACGTTTAGCATTAAACACAACTAACTTAGTACGTTATACACCGAGCACCAACACTGACGTAGGCAAGTACTGAATTACTAAACCTAAAACAAAACAGCTGCCGCATAGGCCTAATAAAATAATTATGTGTAAACAGTCCTTTCCTTACATTAGTCGACAAGCTAAACAATAAACCACAGGAAATCAATAACCAAGAAAGAATGCGACATCACGCCATTACAACTATAACATAACCTAGAACGACAACATACACAGGAAACTCAAAACAATGAAGCACTAATTAAAGGCCACAACAATAGACACCCGATTACATCAAATGAATACCATCATGGCCTACTGTTAGTGTGTAAATAAACAACACACAACTTAATAGTTCGCTCTTTGTTTGTTGGAGTTTTCATAGAGTTGAATCACATAGGACATAGGGCCTTAGGGCTTCGGGCAGATGACCAGGAGTGGTTAACGCTCG
>JAHWFP010184603.1:0-10379 GCA_023313725.1 Lithobius niger | reverse complement strand
CATGAAGGAAGCTGAGTGTATTCCTAGAATGTGTATGGAGTAGACTTATTGTAAATAAAATTATATCCTTTTATAGCCGCCCTGGTATCGGACTGTACGATGACTACATGGACTCCTTGTATGTTAAACCCTACTACCATGTCGGAGCAAGTCTTCTGGGTATTGTATGTGGCTGGACCCTCTACAAAATACAGTGCAAAGTAGCATTGAGGCGGGTAAGTAATACATTTTAATTTCAAAATAGCACATTCCGAAATCCATTCCTGTAGCTCGCCGTGCAAAATCTCATGTATTCTATGTTCTGTATAATGATTCCTTTGATATTTTTTTTTGCAGATTTGGGTTTGGGTTGGGTGGCTGTTTTGTGCCGCGTTTATATTTTACGCAGTATTTGGAAACACTTACGGTCAGACAGACTTGGCATCATCCGTATTTTACCACATGTTCAAGGAAGTGTCTTTTGGCCTTGGCCTTTTCTGGATTGTTGTGGCTTGTGCTACAGGACACGGAGGTAAGAACTTACTGAAGTTCAGTAACGAATAAAGCTATTACGATCTCTTCATTTTTCTGTTGAAATGACTTAACGATCATCCGATACTGAACCAATAATACTACTGCAATGAAGCAATGTATGTGGTAGCAAACGGAAGCAAATGAAGCAACCGCATCCACAAAATAGATTTTCAAATATTAACAATCAGTTACGCTATGCCAAGGGTCCTTTCAGAATAAAGAAACTGTAGCTTTCCCTATTTTCATCATAATTTCTGAATGAAATAAGAAAATGTAATTCGTGCTTCGCCCTTAGTACAGTATAATATCTTTTCAGATTTGAAAGTATAACTTGTGATTTAGGACAACAAAAATTGATAATTAACTTCTACTTATTGCATTACGACTGATTAGTCGCCATTTTTATTCTTTTCAGGAGTTATCAATTCGTTTTTGAACCAGCAGATCTTTTATCCACTTGGCCGTATAGCATACTGTGCTTACCTCGTGCACGGAGGCTGGATTCTCATTGCATTTCTAAACACCGAAATGCCAAGACATTTTAGTTTTACACTACTGGTAAGCAAGCATGTTTTTGCATGACAGATAAGATTGGAAGTTAAGATTGGTGTGTTTAATATAACGTTGAGATTGCTGACCCAGGCAAACAGCAGGGCCGTGGCCCGATATTTTGTCTGGAAGGGCAATTGATCATGTTTGTGGTCCTAAGATGATAATTTTTGGGTGGTCCTTTTTGTGCCCTTCCGCCTCCCCGTCTTTCCCCTACACATATTGCCTAAGGAGCGCATCAGTCACAACCTCAACAGCAGGTTTCCCTCTCTAATCCGTCTGCCTCTGCTTGATAAGGAGCCTTTTTACAACTCTTTTAGCAAGACAGGAAAATGAGAAAGACAGTATCAAGATAGTTCGCACTACCACGTGTCTATCGTTGTGTGTATTTCACAGACTGCTAAAGTCCAACTCTTTAACAAAAGTGTGAGAAAAATATGTAATAAAGAAATTCATGGAAATTCTCAGACTAGTTTGAGGGGGTGTTGTCCAACTGCTAGCCTGTGGAAGCTTTGAGCACTACCTCTCTTTCTAACAGGAGACACTTGTTCGTACCTAAGCTGCGATATAACGCTGCACTATTGTGATGTCATCAACAATGTAGCCTAGCATGGTACAAACTTGGAGGGCAAGCACGAAGTTAACATGTTTCGATTATGCTTCTAAGATTGTGCTATCAGCACGGCTACAACTTTAAGCGACTCATTGTTATTTGCTCTCATAATTATAAGTTCTCATTCGCAGAATACTCCTCACTGAGTTACAAGACTGGGATCCCTTCCTTTACCTACGGCGCGTTTCCACCATCCCACCATCTCTCAATGCAGCCGCCCATGCAAATACTGCATCACTTCCGTCTTTACCCCACTTCCCCCTTGTGTCCACTTACTCTCTTTCTTGCTGCTGGTGTCAGCAGTCGGAAAATCTTGAGCTAAGATTAAGAATTTACTGAAAGAAATTCGTTCCGCACGATAGTTTTCGCAGTTGGCCTGGCATGCGCCATCTTTCCAAGCGAGCAGCGTGGCCACGAGGCTACACGGTTGGAGGTGAGTATTTCTATCGTTGGTTGGAGATTATTTAAGATAAGAGGTCGGCATGGCGACATCAATTTTAGTGGGAACGAGAAACGTGGTGGCCTGTTAGGTGCGTCCGCACGTGGGTATAATTGCTTCTTGAGAACGTTTCGGCAGTGGTTTAGTATGGATAGTTAGGTTCGTAGTGTTTATTTTTTGGTTTCGTAGCCGAATTGGTGGAGTGACGAATGATAGTGAACGAGATGTGCGGTCGGGAGTTCTTATGTGAAACCCATTGTCGGAGTCAGTGAGAGACTGAACCGGAAAGAACCGCCAGTGGCAGACTGTGAAAAAATTGTAGTTTAGTGGTGATAAGAAATAGGTTTGTCAGAATATTAGCACATCGTTCGGTTTTTTTTTTTTGCGATGTGGAATGCTAGGGCGTGCATAGGCATCGGCTCTACCGAGCGTGAGTAGATTTTTATGAGCGCTGTTGGATTGTTTGGGAACTGAAGCTGGACGAGTGCTTTATAGGATGAGCACATGGCGTGCTGGGAGTTTGAGGGATATTGTCGATTGTGCGGGTCTAGAGTTGGTAATATGCCACCGCTGATTGCTGTTTCGGCGAGACCGCCATTACTTGACGATGCAGAAGAGATTGATCCGAAATTGATCAAGATGTTAGCTCAAGGATTGATTGAGAGGGTAAAAAACGGGTCTGTGGGATTTGTATGCCCTATTTTTACTGTGGCAAAGCCAGACGGATCGGTCAGGATAATTTTAAACCTGAAAAGGTTGTGGTGGATGGCCACTAACGATCTGTTCAAGCGTATTATGCAATGGCAATAAAGAATGTTGCACAATGGTTGTTAATGTTTTCCTGGCAGGGACGTTGGAAACCTTCTGGAAGTTAGGATTTTTCATGAATTGCGAACAGAGTGTTCTGGTACCGTTGCAGGCTTTGTAGTTTTTGGGTATGACAATGGATGTAGTAAAAGCCCATTTTATGCTACAACCAGGAAATAGGCTCGTATGTTACGGTTGGTTGCAGCGCTGCAACAGAACCCGGTCACAGTCGTTAAGGAGCTTCAGAGGTTATTTGGCCTAGCTGAAAGCTTTTTGTGCGCAGTGGAGAACGGCAGGCTGCACACACATTTGTGGCAACACGCCCTGGTGACCTGATGTTGTGAAGAAGTGCCCGGAGGAGCCATTCGCAAGGATCTTGCGAGGATTTGAACTGGCGGACAAAGACTCTGAGTCGTCCGGTGGTAGCTGGGTCCTAAGTCTCGGTGGAGGCTGCAGTAGTGGTGACAACGGACGCTTCGGACATGGGCTGGGGAGTGGCCACAGGGGATTCACGAGTGCAGGAAAGGTGGCAACCTGGGGAGGCTGCGAAGCATATGAATGAGAGAGTTATTTGTTATGCTAAAAGTGCTAGACGTGTTTGGAGACCTGCTCAGGGGACGGATCGTACAAATCCTTTTGGATAACATGGTGGCCGTGTCTTACGCTAACCGTCAAGGGGGACGAAGTCCCAGACACTAAATGCCATGGTCTGTAGCCTAGAGCAGCTTAGAAGCCAGCTGGGTTGTGTGGTGCAGGAGGCATTTATGTTCGGGAAGTTGAACGTTACAGCAAATGGGCTGTCCCGAGTTTTTGGGACAGATTTTACTTCCGGTTGTGTACCATGGCATTCTAGAAGATTTGTAGGTGGTTTAGGACGCCAGACGTAGATTTGTTGCATCAGAGGCGACGGCCCAATTGCAGAGTTTGTGGATGCTTTCAGTTTGAACTGGGGCTCATTTTTTCCGTACCTTTTTTTCCCTGTGTCCTTTGATAGGACGTTGCGTGGACAAGCTGATAGTAGATCAGGTGCAGTGGGCAGTACTGGTGACACCAGACTAGCAAAGTGCAGCTTGGTTTGTTCGTTTGTTGGCCTGGGCCAAGGAGGGGCCGTATGCCTTGGAGCGCAGGTGCCATCCTATGGGACACTTATACTGACGCCGAAGTGGCGGATCAGTGGGGTCCCCGGATGGTCTGGGTTGTAGGTACAAGGTGATTGCTGAGCGAGGCCGAAGGGTCCCCGCACCCATCTTCAGTTCGATTCCGAGGAGTCAGTGCACTGCTTCCTAGTCTATCCCAATCTTCTAACACAGTGAGGAGGATTCTGCGAATGAGAAATGATGAATCTCCCAGAGAACTTATTCTTGCAGGAGAATCTAAGTTCTCTGAGTAGAATCCGACGAAACTGTGGTACAAAACAGGGCCCGCTCGTCTCCCTGCACAGAATTGAGCATTCACAGCAAGAAAAGAGTTAGTGGACTCGAGCAGGGGAGGGGGGAAGTGCAGTTGAGACGGAAGTGATGCTGTATTTTACATGGGTGGCTGAGTTGATGAGATGGTGGGGTGGTGGAAACACGCCGTAGGTAAAGGATGGGATCCCAATCTTGTACCACGGTTCGTCGGATTCTACTCAGAGAACTTAGATTCTCCTGCAAGAACAAGTTCTCTGGGAGATTATCATTTTGTCTTCATTGCACCTCTTTTCAGCTGTTGCACTGCAACAGACGAGTTGCTACCCAATAGTGGAAACTGGGTTGAAAGGAGTTTCAAATGTTTTGCATTTAGTTAAGTGAAGCCACTGATGACATAATGTAAAAAGGTGCTGGAAAGAAAAACCTTTAACGGGTAATTAAACTGCTGATAATAACATTTTTTTAACATTGTTTCTTTTCAGAATTGTTTCGCCGTATCCAACGTTGTGATCTCTTTCAGTTTCGGATTTGTCCTCTCTGTTGTATTTGAATCACCAGTAATCAATCTAAAGCGATATCTACTACAGAATCCTGGTTACAAACGTCTTGTGTAACATGAACAGCTAAATGCACACCTACGGCAACTTGCATTAACAGTTTGAATATTTGCTTCAAGTGAATCACTTACTTGTCTGTTAAGTGCCAGCTTCCGACGTACCGTGTCACAGCACGGTGAGGGATTTCTCAACTATAACCGGCTGTATTTTGAATTACGGCATTGCTAAAGCGAGATGAAGTTTCTGTTGCCCACTGAATAGCTCAAAGGTTCTTTTTACTCTTCAAATAATCGATACTGTTGGGGCAGCAGTAGGCTCTTACCCCATAACGTATCAAGACTGAGGATGCAGAGTTAGAGAAATAAGTGTTCAACTTTATACTGTCTTCCTCCTAGCCCAGGACTGGTTTTCTTCCATCTCGCTTTGCCAAATTTCTTTTATTAAGCCACACAGCTGCAATGAGAAATGCAGTTGTACAGTCATGGCCTGGCCACCGAAAACAAAAATAGGTTAAATAGGACTATAAGTTACAACAGTGCTAATTTAACAATTCTTGCATTCGGTCCGATAGCATGAGTTTGTAAAAATTAAATTTTTTTTTTTTTTTTTTTTGCTGGGCGAAAAGTGCTGCATCGTACATCTACAATAATATTGGCAACGTCGGCCAGGATATTTGATGACATTATTCGTTTGTGGAAATTTGTGACTGATGACTAATAATACGCCACATACAAATCGTAAGCCGAAACTAATGGAAGCTGAAATTGGCCGAACTTATTCCCAGCCACCGAAAATTAACCGTACGTTGCATTTGATCCACTGAGAAGTGCACAAGGCGAAGAAACTGGAAAACTTTTAATAAAAAAGAACTTAAATGTTGGAATTATAAAGCACTGGCTTTAACAGATGTTTTAATACACATAAATAAAACACGGACGTCACGTAAGGTCATTCACTGCTTTAGTGAGATACCAAGGAGAGGGTTACAAGTTTCTTCCATTGGTGGAGCAAACGGTGGACCAAGCTGAACTTTTTCACTTCACGGGTTGATCTGATAAGTTGTTCAGGCATGTTCAGTAACACATTGTTCTGAACAAGTCACCTCGGATCAACCTGTAATTGTGAGGTGGAAAAGTTCAGCTTGGCCCAACCTTGATTCTACCATTTGAAGAAACTTGTAACCTGTCCTTGGTATCTCAGCCTTAATCTGATGGTATGGGGCTGAGATATTTACGGGCAACCCACTGCTTTGGCATGTAAGGAGTTTTAAGAACCGTCAGAACTGTATTATGTATGTCAAATTCTGATCTACAATTATTGAGTGGAAACTTGGCTCGTTTTTGATATCACCGACTTTCAATGGCTGATACTTGGTGGGTTTTTTTGCTTACACTTTATTGTTTTTATATCAGGACTTTTAGCAGCTGCGCCTAATGTGATTTTTTTTTGTTATTTATGATGTTCTGGATTCTTTACATTTTTGGTTGTAACCTTGCTGAAGCTTTACTTCTGGACTTTACAACATTTTCGGTGTTGACTTTTGTGTAGATATCAGTTCTTTTGGTAACTGATTTGATTTTATGATTTTGTGGAGTTTGGATTTTGTAAGTCAAATACTTTCTTTAAAAGCAAACTAGGAATAACTAATTACTCACAGAAAGGAGCCAAGTATTAATTCTACAGAAATTGCACATTTCAGATAAAATGGTAAAAATATTTAACTACAGCTGTAATGTTTCGCGTGGAGTAAACAGTACAACAACATTGCAGTATCTGAAACCTTACAGGAAAGTTTATTTGTGTTCCTTTGCTGTTTTGACTTCGGAGCAGTTCAACCTTACATTAAGCATCAAACGAGTTGGTATTTATTTTCTAATTTTGTTGTGGACGAGTCTGACGGATTTTGAATTTTAATTTATTTGCAAGAGCCTTGGCCCATAGCCATTCGCTCTTTTCTTATGCCTAAGTACAACCTTAACCTAATCCTAACAGCAACCAACAACAACACAAACCCAATCTCTCATCCCAACAAATCAATACCAATAACAATGCAACTTAGATTTAGTATGGAGGAGTTCTGCAAGCCAGATATATGCCGTGACAGCAGGTGATTTGGTGGTTTCTCTACGTTTTTGGTTGCCAGGTTTTATTGAAGCGTTACACTTGGATATTATCTGCAATGAAGCTTGTTTAGGTATCAAATGTTGTGGTAAGTGATTTTATGATTGTTGGTTTTATAATTTTTTTTATTTTCTAGTCGAATAAAATAATGTGTAGAATTAATACTTGGCTCCTTTTTGCGAGTAATTAGTTATTTTTTCCTTTCATGCAAACTAAAAATAACTAATTACTCGCAAAAAGGAGCCAAGTATTAATTCTACACATTTTAGATACGTAATACTCATGTTGGTTGTTTGTTGACTGTTTGTTTATGGGTATGGCAAATTTTCTTTAGCAATAACAATTTAAATTACTAGTTAGTCTGGAGGAGTTACGCTACGCCAATATGTGACATTACAGTACGTCATTTCCGGTAAACCGACCAGCGCTTAACATGCACCTGCAAATAGACGAAATACACGACCGACACAATGCTGTTAACAATATCGAACAATCCTTTTAGGGCTACGAACAACACTTTCACAAGCCATAGTCCCCCAACGCGCCAGTTAGCTCAGTAACTCACGGACCCTCCATTCCCAAACCACCAAAGGTATGTAGAATTAATGTCGCCCAATACACACAGTAACTTTCATTTCAAAAGGTCTACTGAGTCGTTCACAATCGGCTTCTTAAAGTCTATGGAAATTAATACGACTTTCGGGCCACTAATAGCTAGCTAGTTAGCTAGCCAACACATCATCAAAGATCTTTGGTAGCATTTTTTCCCCTAGAAAGACTCCTCCGACGAACCAAAACCGTTCCCTTTCATTATAGGGATGTAATGCCTGATTGTCCAACAGATTTACAGCCGTTTTTGTCGCATGCAAGTATTTTATCCAGCTACTCGTTGTAGTCTGTAAAACTTTTGCTTCAGATAAAGACACATGCTTACGCTTGCGCCTTAAAGGGTTTAAATGGTTTAACGAGCGTTAACCACTCCTGGTCATCTGCCCGAAGCCCTAAGGCCCTATGTCTGCAACAGCCAGATTCCCAGGCGGTCACCCACCCAAGTATCAATCCAGCCCAATGCTGCTTCACGTAATAACAACAATACAATGAAACAACTTGGCGGCGGCACGCTAGCGCGTTTTAATAAAAAAGACAATGAAACATAACAGAAAATGTCATAAACACTCAGCCAGTCTCTTTAAAGGTGCCTTTTCACCTTTTCGACTCTTAGATGCAGCACCCTAGAATCTTCGAGCAATATAAAGAAAATAGCGGTAAATAAAAAATGAAACAACATTATTAGCAGCAGTGCTGAGATTTTCGTAACTAAAACGAGATCACGTGACCCAGGTCTGCCTATTGGATGACGGAGAAACTGGAACGTGGATGCTGCGTTTAGAGTATGGGCAATGCTATCGAAATGGTGAACAGGCTCTTTTAAGATCTCGTTTAAACATGGAAAGACTGAAAGAATTTACGAGCCCAAATGGAAGGCTATTACACGGGTGCACCACACGATTTGCAAAAAAATATTTTGAACAATCTTTTTTTTGATAAGGGCAACAGCAAGTTTACGAGGATGGCCTCTAGCATAAATGTTTCCTTGTATAGTGAAAAAGTATATGTTTCCTTCTAATGGTTCAACATCAACCATTCCTTTAAGGATCGAGAAGATTGATGCAAAGATCTGCATGGAGTTACCTCAGCTCAAGCGACTCTATGCCAAGTCTAACTAAGCGTTGCGTATAAGAGAGCCCGCAAAGACCACGGAGGCACATAATGTAAGACCTCTGCACAGACTCAATATGTTTATGTCCTTTATTAGATACGGCGACCAGACAGGTCTGGCGTACTCGAGAACTGGACTAATGCACACAAAATATAACGAACTAAGGTATGAGCATCACCAGACAAGAAACAGCGTTTAATCATATGACATAAACGTTCTGCTTTAGAAACAGTCTGGATAGAAAAGCTGAGATCAGTAGACAAGTGGGCACCAAAATCCTGAATTGTGTTCTCAGATTTAAGTTCAGCGTTTTCGAGTACATAGACGAGAAAGATTTTTTTTTTTAGCCATTGCTTGTTCAATGGTCATCAGTATCTACTGGAAGTGTTTGTTAGGACTTTGAATTTGAGAATAGAGCAGTGACATTTGCCGCCATATTGGCACCAGTATGGATTTTGGAGGGCATAACTACAAGGTGCACTACATAAAAATGGAGGGAAAAACAACGGAAGAGCGGATTTCTCAGGCTTAAAATAACGTTGTTTTCTCCAACAACAAAAATCGTTCGTTTTAGGTCTAAGAAATCACTCTTCACAGCGTCGGCTTCAGTATGACGCCCTTCTGTTTCTCTCTGCAGTGCCCCTTGCAGCTAACCCATTAAGGCTCCAGCATAGAGTTATATACAATAATACTACGTCGTGTCACTGCTCTATAGAGAATCCACGACAGATGTTTTGATCCAAAATAAGTGGAATACATTGATCTCCAGGCAACTAGTAGGTAAAAAAGAATACACAATGGAATTTTGATGCTGGATTTTAGTAAAGTGTATTCTTAATTTCATTTACTGCTAACCAAAAACTGGTGAAGAGGCCATTAAGTCGAGAGTGGTCCGGCTCTTCAAAAGAGTGATATCAACACACCAAAACATTCGCCTACTACTAAGTCTTCTAATTCCGTTTCAGCCTTTTCTGTCACATTGTTAGTTATCCTCAGATGACTGAAAACACCCAAACTACCTTAGGTATAAAGACACACGGTGTCTAGTGGTCGCCATGCTCATATATATACATATATTTTTTTCTGGATGTTATCATTTATTTTGGCGGGCGACACACTAGCGTGTGTCTTGACATATATGATGTTAGATGTAATTCATTTTGTTTCCTTAGGTAAAACAAAAACAAAAAATAACTCATGGACAACAAAAGCTTGAAACTAGAACGAACAAGGTAAAATATAAAACAGAAAAATCGCTGTCAAGAATTTTGTTCAGCTCTGAATCCATTACAAACAAAACAACCAACCAGTTACATACACGTGCTCTGAACTTTCCCATCACATGAATTTTTAAAATATCTCTTGGTAAAGCACTGTTGAATTTCTTGTAAAGTAGGAGCTGGTTTTGTTTAATTGTTCTTTTGATACTTTGAGAGTTGAAACGAAGTAATTGTTGGATTCGAGTCGTGTGCGATAATTGTCACCTGACGAATAGTAATGTTTCGGGTGCTGCAGACATAGGGCTTTAGGGCTTCGTCGGGCAGATGACCGGGTGCGGTTAACGCTCGCTAAAACCCTTTTTGAAATGTTCCGTCCTTTCTTTAAAAAAAAAAGCTAACCTAACCCGAGAGAGATCTAAAGCCGCTTCCAC
>JAHWFP010184600.1:0-21891 GCA_023313725.1 Lithobius niger | reverse complement strand
GTGGACAAAGTGTACAGAAGTCCCGGTTGCAACTCGGTAGTCGCTGTCCCCGCTTGTTTAATTTTTGCCCATCTTTCCCCCCCCCCCCCCCAACTCGGTCGCTCCACTTGATATTTTTTAATCTTTGTACTGAACCACAAATGGCACACATTTATTTTGTGTCATTTAAAGTCCTACAGCAGGCACTGTCAACAACTGCTTATTTCTAGTTTGTATTTGTACTGTCTTATCTTATTTGTTGTTGCACTGGCAGTTGCTTTTGTTGGGTCTCTGAGTTTGACTACCCAGACTTTTTCTTCAGCAATTCATGTCGCAACACTCGAGAATATTTACTGATAGAAAATCGTATACTGCTGACAGACATTTCCAAACCAAAAAACCAATAATCAAATGATCAAGCATTTGAGCACTGTAGTGTTAGTTTTTTGTAAGGTTTCATTTTATAAACAAACGATAACTTGTGGCTGCTTTTGAATTTCACTTTGCTTATCTCTTTACTTATCTCATTCGCCATATTTACTAAGAATTCACCAACAAAGACGATTTTGACAAACGGGTGAGTGGTTTATTTACATGATTTGTCTCTACACAACAATACTGACATTTCTTATCGTCGTCAAATATAAATCAGACCTTCTTTATTCTTTTCGCGTTAGTAATTCTGGCTACTAATTTTGCTACATGATCCGTGTTGTGTAAGTTTTACAATTTTTATTCAGCAATATTGTGCTCCATAATGATCAGAGCGGACACTAGGAACCACACCACGCTTATAATTTGTGTTAGTACCACATTTTACCTGGTTTCTTTCAGTGCCACGACTATTCTTTTTCAAACGGGGGTGCTAGGGTAAAATTTAGGATCTCCCAAACCTAGATAATTTTGGGTTAATGGCTGTGGCCTATTTTATAGCAGTTTTATGCCAACAACGTGGGATCACTGCTTTAAATTTTGGGCCCCCTTGCCTCCTGGGTCCGGGTCCTTTGCACCCTTTGAACCCTCCTTAATTGCAGCACTGGGCTTTCCTTTTTCATTTATTTTAAGAATTTTTAATTTCAGTTTTACTCTGTACGTTTTAGCATTTTTGTGCATTCATTCTATTATGTGCGATTCTTCCATTCTCACGTTCTCCTTACTTCGCTATCTGCATACCCCCCCCCCCCCCACACTTTACAGTGGTTTTCTTGTTTAGATTTTAAGTATTTTAGTTAACGTACTGCTCTGTACGTTTTAGCAGTTGTAAGCTTTCATCCAAATAGGTTCTGGTACCCCATTGGTCCCATTGCTGGATGCTGTGACGGGAGTATATTTACTTGTCTTCTTATCTGCAGCTTCGTTTCATTCGTTTCTTATAAATGTGGCTTGTTTAATATTTCCTTTGACTCCTATATTTAGGCAGTCAAGTTTCAAATGTTTGGGTAAAATTGAGAAATGAAAAATTAAATTATATTCTGTAGCTTTAGGAAAAATTCAGAAATTAAAAACTAACTGTTCGATTCATATCATCTTTTACGCAGATAATAATTGTTCACATGGCTGTTAATAAATACAGTAAGATACAGTACAGTGTAAATAATGTATCTGCCTAGTGAGAGAAAACTTCCTAATGGAAGTAAATTATCGTTTTCACGGTTAGACCGGGATTTGAACCGACGATATGTTGATTTTGAGACTTACACTACACCGGTGAGCCACTGACTCATGCTAACCCATCATTAAAAAAATGCACAGGACATTGTTTTGTGAAATGATGCGTCTGTGTTTGATTGTTGTCAACATTATTGCTGCCGACCCATTGTGACGTTACTTCCTCCTCTTCCACTTTCTTTTCATCGTAATTGTAATGTAGATTAAAATCCAAAGAAGTTATAAGCTCAGTACATGTTCACAGTGCCAATACATCTAAGAATACAATTCCCGATACACTCCTCAGTGGGACAAGAGTGAGTCCATACAAAAGGAAATATCCACTGTACATGTTAAATCACGTTCACATGATTGTGAAGAGGTTTTAAAATGACATGCCAGACTGTATACAGGTTTCAGTGGTGTATGAACAAGGTTAAATCACGTGATTAAGAACAAATATTGTTAAATGCAACGGGTTACACTATAATGTTGTTGAATTTATGATAGTCAAAAATAAGGAAATATAAGCAATTCACGTGGGTCTCATGAGATTTCAGCATTTGTTTGTTTCATTACAAATTACGACCAAGTACAGAAAATACACAGACAGGGACATAAGTTTTTTTGATCCCCTTGACCGAAACTAACACATCCGTATTCAAAAGAATTTTTACTGTGTAATCATCACTAATTATTTACCTGCTTGAAATTCTGTTTCGGGTAAAGTGCATAGAAATCCTCTCGACTACTGCCAAACGTAAAGGTAAAAAATTCTCAAGGGTTAGATTAAACCCAAGTTCGCTTAGGGCACTTAAAATTAATTAAGTGGTTTTCGGGAGAGGTATAAAAAAAATGATGCGAACGAGCGACATTTTATTTTTATATTTTATTTGCAACTAGGACATCCCCCCCCCCCCCTTATATAGACGGTTTGATAGAGTTTTGTTGTGAATTCCTGTTTGCATGAAAGTACTGTGATTTCCCATTAGCAGTCGCAAAAGTTTTCATTAGATTTAGTTATCTTCAGGGTTAAAAGATATAGAAGCCTAGATCCCGTTTACACAAAAATAGTGTGACTGGAAAAACATACGACGACATCAGTACATACAAACAAACGACTTCTATAGATTATCAATGGGAATCTCGGTGATCTGGCGACACACACAGACAAACAAACAAATACTATGATCTTAGTTATATAGATTTTTCAGATGCGAGCGGTAGCTTTGCCTAATAAATCTAAATAAAAACCCATTGTCTGAATTGCAGGAATATATTTAACTAAGATCGTAATATTTGTTTGTTTGTGTTGTGTGTGTGTCCGGTCGAAGTGGGAATCTTGATAATCCGTATACTGTTGAAGTCCGCAGTGGGAATCTCGATAATCTTAATTATTTTGTTTGTCTGTGTGTCTTTCATTAGAATTGTCTGCATAAGTAATGATTCGAACTGTGTTTTTAACAAAGATGCACAGTACTGCTGCCGTCATGTTTTTTTCTAGTGACAATAGTTTCATGGAAAAGGGATGTAGGCCCTGGAGCTAACTAAATCCAGTGAAAACTTGGACGACTGCACAGTGCTTTCATGCAAACGGGATATCACAACAATTCTCTGTAAAACCGGCTATATAAGGGAGGCTGCCCTAGTTAGGTTTAATTATTTGACATTTGTTACCGACTTTAGTCAGCTCTTTGTTATGTAGGCTAATTGTAATTGTGAAAATCAACTGTGCACGTACTAGTCTTCTTCAGTAGTCATTTCAATGCTGCAACATGTGAGATACTAGCTGGAGCGTGTGCCACACACAGCAGGACGAACGGGTATTGGTTATGATGTTTTATGTGCCCCTTTCCCAATACTTCTCCCCAACTAGTTTGGTTAAATACTTTTAAACTATTCGAGGCCAGATGTCCATTATTACACATCACAGGAAACCCCAGGATCTAAATTGTAGTTTCTTTTTAGCATAATACCTGATCAGACTTGCAGTGCCACCCCGTGCTGGCACTACCACTTTCCATCTTAGCTGGCCTTGCCCCGGAACTGTAGCTTTCCATTAACAACAGCAGAAAGCACCCCGGGCTAAAATTTGTTTGGTCGATTTTTTTTCTGATCTTATAGTTGGCTCTTCTTTATTGCAGGTAGTAGACGAGGCAACAAAATGTCCACTTTTGCTTTCCATTTTGAAACCATGCAATTGAAGCCAGAAAGTGTACTTTCATAAATAATTAATTCATGTAATCATGTCAACCACCCAATTTTGAAGCCCTGATACCTCAAAGTTTGAAACATAGCGTATTTTTTTTAACTTTCAGAATAAGTCAGAAACACGGATCATTTCATTTTGGTTCTCAACAACGAATCAATTCATCGCTGGCTTGCAATACTAGGTAACAGGCTTTGGGTCCATTGTAAGCGGTGCGAACAGATCTTCATTTCAAACTTATGTTTAGTTTTTTATTTTAATGACGAGATCACATTTGTTAATGCTCCTGAAAAATATGAGTCCAATACTCGCGCGGCTAAGTTTGTCTCTTTGCCTTTTGGTGTGACGTAACTGGTGCTGTTTGCTGGCCTTTTTCTTATGTTACTCGAGAAGTAATGAAGATAGCTTAATACAGTAACAAATTGACTGACAAATTCGCATGTGGACAATCCACCCCCAATATGTTCAACTTTGCGGGGGCCCCCCCAAGAGGAATAAAGGGGGAAAAGGGCCGTTCCTAAGAAATTTCAAATTGTAACGGGGGGGGGGGTCGAGTGATAAGTCATTTAAAGGGTATTGTCAAACCAAGCAAGCTCTAAAGGAAAAGATTTTTGATATTGTCAACAAGTGAAAGGAGGGGCAGCCAAACAAAAGACAATGGAGTGGAAAATCTTTTAACACTATTAAATTAGATGCAAGTTTTAGCCTAAATCTTGCGTAATTTATTGTGCAGATTTTATCAGCTTCAAAATAAAAAGTTACGTGACGAATGGTGATGACTTTGTTCCACCCCCCTTCCCCCACCGAGGGTAGGGGAGAGACCAACCAGGATGTTTTATGAACCGTTGGGGGTAAAAACATTTTTTTTTTTAAATAAAAACAAGGACCGCTATGAATAAGCTGCATTCTTTGCAGGAATGGTTAATACTACCGTGAAACCTGTTGCAATGCCATAAATAAATAATGGTTAACTTCGTGGGTTCACCACAATGGGGAAAAGGGGCGTTTTTAAAAGAATTCCAATTCAAATAGGGCTATCACGTAGAAACGAGCACTGCAGATTTCGCTCTATTCCATATATTAAATAAAGCACAGTACACACTTGGTGTTTTAAAAGAAGCCAAAACGGAAATTGGATAAACACGCCAAAACTAAGGGGGGGGGGGGGGGGGCGAGTTGGTATGTTCCCTGACTACGTATCTCAACACCCAGCTTTACTGGGTCATTATTTGAACACTCCACAGACCTTTTAAAATTATCTGGATTATGATGAATTCTACTATTATTACCCCCCTCTATCTAGAGGCTGTACGTAAAACTTTTTTAAAAGACATACGAATTACAACATCTTCATTTTTTCTCGAGTTTTGGCAGTTTTATTTTATGTTACACGTGTACTAAAAACCTTTAATCATGTCTGCAGAAAATGTAGCTTGGCCATAGTAGTAACCGATTTTTTTTCAAATTTCCTATGGGTCGACAAGCGTCCGCCTCTCCTCTTCCCAAAGGTGGGGGGGGGGGGGGCGGTAAACTCATCAACACTCGTTATGTAACATTCTTATTTTGAAGCTCATAAAATCTTCACTTTAAATTACATGAAAATTAGGCTAAAACTTCATCCAATTGAATGGTGTAAAAAGATTTTCCACTCCATTGTTGCCTTTTTAGTTTGCTTCCCCCCTTCACTGGCTGACAATATAAAAAAACATTTCCGTCAGAAGTTGCTTGGTTTGACACGACCTTTTAAATGATGTATCAGTCGACCCCCTTTCCCATTTGAAAATTCTTAGAAACGCCCATTTGGGGGGGGGGCCCCCCCCTTGGTGTGACCAAATAAAGTTGAACAGATTGGCGTTGGATTGTTCACATGCAAATTTGTCAGTCAGTTTTTTACTGCATTAAGCTATCTTCATTACTTCTCGAGTTATGGCACTGTAACGGGCTTCGTAATACACCCTGTATATCGTTAAATAAAAACGGATGCAAACCTATTTACGTTACCTTTTAGATTTATACGTCATCCCATATGGCCTTTGACTCGAGCACAGTTGGGTTTCCTTCCTGTTTAATCCACAATTTTACTCTTTATTGTCTGTTCCAGTTGTTTTCAGTTGGTGTGTGGCGCGCAAACAAGTGTCCCTCCATTGGAAAGAGTAATTTTTATACGTATATATATGTTCGTGTTAAATGCTGCCTTTGGACGTTTCCTTTTCTCCGTGTCAGTATGGTTTAGCGGTAGGACTTCAGTCTTTGGTTACAAAGGTCATGGGTTCAATTCCCCGCTCAGGCAGTCTGACATATAAGTCCAAAAGGCAACATAAACAGGTTTGTATCCGTATTTATTTAATGCTTCTCAAGCCCATTTAGCTTTCCGTACTGTTTAAAATATACTGATGCGTATTACGCGGTGTCGCCCTATTTCATTTTAATGGAGAGTTCGACTTATTGGACATCAAAATCTATGCCCAAGATCGTCCGATTGTAGACATCCGATTGGTAGAAAGTGATTGTTGATGAAAGACTAGCAGACTGTGTCTTTTAACTGAAACCAACTTGTACTCGATTTCAGCATACTGATGTAAATTCCCCATACGGTAGAAATCTTCGCAAATCGTTTGAATCAGGTGTCTTGGGTCCAGTAACGAAGAAAACGTCAACACTAAAATGTGGGAACGTGTCCTTCATGGAGAAAAAGTGTCCTCAATAACGTTGATTTGTGTTACTGGTGACTAGTAACTAGTAACTAGTAACTAGTCCGCAGGCTCCCATGTTAATTCTCATAGGGCATAACGACACGTCTACAGCTGAGTAGGGGAAGTTGCCAGATCTAAATTTCGGCAGACAGGTAAAGCGTCATAAGGGGAAGTGCCTTTTTCTAAAATGGGGGTTGCATCTAGAAGCACGTGGCCCTGAAGTGGCTCGTAAGTGCAAAATTATTGTTGTAACCATTATTGGTATTGTTATCCAACAGTAGATTATAACATGCTTAAGTGTTACACGCTTATCGTTTCAGTACCTAATTGTCAGAATTCATTGTTGTTGCAAATAGGTAGTTCACTAAGAAACGGGGTATCTTTTATTGCAAAGGTTTGTTACGGTACACGAATCCAAACTAAATTATCTGCCCCACGACGATAAAAGGGACAATTATGTGTTCGTGAACACTATGGTATCTAAGTGATTGAATGATTAACGTTAACCGAGGTAGGGCCAAGTGAGGAGGGATGCGCTGATTGAGTGAACGAAGCGAACGAAAATCAGCGTCAAACCGTGTCAATTTCGCTGACGTAACGGCTAATTTGGCAATGGCAAATGGGAAAATTATGAATGAGAAAATTTATAGACATAAAATTTTTGCAGTCAAAAGAGGCACAGATGACGATTACACCGTCTCATATTTTCTTCACTCACAGTCCTCTGAAAGTTGTGATATCCATCCAAAACCCAAACAGGTATATGAGAAGCCGCCAATTTTCAAAAAAAATCGGTCGGCCTTTCAAAGTAGTGATATCATTCAACCAGGGAAAGGCCACCAAGGTTAATTCTATTAGCCAAGTTAATCGCACCGAATAATACTTTGGACGTTAAATGAAAACTTGTAGAGGACGGTACACGAACTCCTACTGAATTATCTGCCCCATGACAATAAAAGGGTATGCTTGTTATTAATTTATTTCGAAGCATTAGTGAAACGGACATTTGATTTTATGTAGTATTACTGTTCTCATGTTAATTCACATAGGGTAGAAAGACAAGTCTGCAGCTCACTAGGGAAAGTTGCCAGATCTAAATTTCGGCATACAGGTAAAGCGTCATGTGTTAGTGTATGTGTAAGTGCCTTTTTCAAAAATGAGGGTTGCAGCTAGCAGCACGTGGCCCTCAAGTGGCTCGTACATGCCAAATTATTGTTGTAATTATTTGCGAAACAGTTGGCTGAAACATTTAAAATTGGCAATGCTACATTTCTAAGCCAAACGAATATAGGCCTACTTACAATTATTTGATAGAGATTTAAAAACCAGCAGACACTGGTGGCCAACAAAGACGAAACTGATTCTTCTCCCAAAAGCGGTATGATGTTATTCGTGAACCACATTATTTATGCAATAGGACATTAATAAACATTAGTCGTCACCAATCTGAATATGCTAATCTTATTTATTTGAGTGAACAATTACAGCTTCATGCCGTGATTCAAATTAAACTTGTGAGTGAGCGAAACGAACCAACATCAGCGTTTGGTAGCTAGTACGCTTAAAAGTGTTATTGAACAAACTTAAGTCTGTGAAACAAGCACAAACAATAAACCACAACCGTGCCACTTTGACTCAACTAACTGCAAATTGGGCATTGGCAAATGTCGAAATTATGAATGACAACATCAATAGACATAAAATACCTTCGGACAAAACAAGTTAAGGTGATGATTAGACCGTAAAATTCTCTGTACATTTACAAGTCTAAACAAGTTATGACCTTGTCAATTTCACTGGCGTAACGGCTAACTGGGTCACGGCAAATGTGAAAATTATGAATGAACAAATTTATAGACATACAATTCCTCCAGACAGAAAAGGTAGAGGGGACGATTAAACTGTCTGATCCTTCGTTCGTTCACAGTCCTATTAAAGTTGTGATATCCACCCAAACCAAAACTGGTGTAAGAGAAGCCGCCAAGTTTCAAAAAAGGGTCGGCCTTTCAAAGTAGTGATATCATTCCACCAGAGAAAGGTCACCAAGGTTATTCCTGTTAGCGAAGTTAATCGCACCTAATAATACTTTGGGCGTTAAATGAAAACTTGAAGATTGCTACCGCCAGTTGCAATGTTCTAGTTTTCATTTAACTTTCGAACTATTAGTAGGTGCGATTAACTTGGCTAACAGGATTAAGCTTGGCGGCCTTTCTCTGGTGGAATGATATGACTACTTTGAAAGGCCAACCCTTTTTTGAAACTTGGCGGTTTCTCTTACACCAGTTTTGGTTTTGGGTGGATTTTGTTAACAGATGGCATGTTCCCAACGTTCACGAAAATAGCATTACAAATGATTACAATCTTTGGATTTAAAACATCCCTAAATGTCAAACCATTAAAGGCACGTATTGGAGTCAAACGTAAACTGAATGTCAAATTTTACGTATATCTGTCGAATAAATTATTTTATCTGAGTCGAATTAGCTAGTAATAAGTAGTAGTAGTAGTATCCAGCATGAAATCAACGATGTTGAGTTACATACCTTTTTCGTATTGAAATCCTTTATGCACAGCTCTGGACAGGACTTTCTGCTGTCTACTCGGTAAAACCCGTCGATTTATAAAATGTCTACAGATTTCTGTCACTTTATTATTTAGTATTCAATACTAGAAAAAACTATGGTTTAATGTCTCGGGTAAGTGAAGCCATTGCTAGCTTTCGCCCAAACACTGATAATGAATAACAACAATCAGACGGAAATAATTAGACGCCATAAATCCAACAATTTGAACTTGATGGGCGAAGTGCTAGCGCGATTCTGGATACCTTACTTAAAAAAAAAACCAGCTAGCACTCACTAAAAAGGCTACAATAAAAACAAACAAAAAAGTATCATAAAATCATCAAATCTAACCAGCGATCAGTCGACCAATTATCGACTGAGATTTGCATGAGTACTGTACCGCCTTGAACCGAGCCTTAACTTCAAACGAAAATTAACTTTCAAGTTTAGTTTAAAAAAATTAAATTAAATTAAACTACGGGACCGACCAAGCTTTTGCTCTTTATGTTCATCAGTGTTGTACTTTCGCACAAATCGTACTTTTCATCCAAAACTTACTGCAGGCTGTAAAACAAAAAGAATATTGCATTTATAGTTTCTGCATTGTTGGTAACATTTGTTATGCTCGTGATTTCGCAGAGGCCTTCTATTCGTAATTAATTAACATTAAAAATTAAAGAAATAAAAACCAGGCCTGCTTTATAATGATCAAATAAGCGAATGTAACTTTTCACGAAAACATAATAAATTAACACTGCAATCTGACAGGATTTAAAATCTTTGCTTAATAAAACGTGTATTGTTGTACTAACGATAAAAATCCAATTTTGCGAAGGCCTATGACAATTTTTTGGCTGACTTCACACAATAAGTTACGACAAGTTAAACAACGCTTTATCACGTTGAATGGTTACACGTCTAATACAAAGCATCTAAGATTTGTTGCAAATTTTCAGAGGTTAACATTTTGTGTTAAAATAATTAAAGTTTAATATTTATGACACATTTTCAACTTGGTGCATTTTACACCAAATGAGTGCTAAAAATACAACATTATACAAAAAAAAACAGAAAAAGTATTCACCTGTAAAATTTAACGGTTTTTCGTCCTTAAACGTATGTTTTGAATCACCTGTCTTCTTAAAGCCCTAGCCTCAAACAAAATACACAAGTTTCCGGAAAGTTATAACAGTTTCAGTGCACATGAAATTACGTGAAAAAACAAGTGTTGATTTTTCATATACATCCACTTCCACTGGGCCATTTTCAAAATTAGATGAAAATTTACACTTGAGATAAAAAAAAGGTAGAAAGATTGGTTATTTAACGCTTGATTAAAGTCGGAAAGTCAAAAGCTCAACAAGAATTAAATAAATACAGATGCGAACCTATTTACATTGCCTTTTGGACTCATATGTCAGACTGTCAGAGCGGGGAATCAAACCCACGACCTTTGAAACCAAAAACCGAGTCCTTACTGCTGAGCCATACTGACACGGTCTATGTACGTTTATATTTATATATGCACGTGCTAAGTGCTGCCTATAGACGTTTTCTTTTAGGCCGTGTCAGTATGGCTCAGCGGTGGGACCTCGCCCTTTGGTTTCAAAGAACGTGGATTCGATTCCCCCCTCAGGCAGTATGACACATAAATCCAACAGCAACGTAAGTAGGTTTGCATCTGTATTTATTTAATTTAATGGTTAACACATGCAGTAAATAGGACTCTCAGCGATTGCGAGTGACAAATTTGTGTCATTTGTATTGTACTTTTTCTCAAAACCAATTATTTAAAAGAAATTCAGTGGTACAGATCTGTGCACTGGTGAAAAATTCTAACTGATGTGACCATAGTTACAACACCACAACTATAACCGCTTGGCTGCCGTTTCGAACCTTTCTCTGTTTTGCCGTGATCCCTCACAACGGTCCTATTGTGCTACGGGATTTGAAGGACATACCCTTATTAAGATGTTAAATCTCGAATTATAATGTAACAAAACTCTGGTATCAAGGACCTGTAAGCCTCAGCATGAACTTCCATGTTAAACGTCAAACTTTGAACTCCTATAGACTCGCCCTGAATTGACATAGACCAACGAAATTCGGTATTTTGGGTAGTGTCGTAACTCTTTCACTGCCTTACAAATTTTAATGACAACAGTCAAACAGATCGGCGTCCACAGCATGGCCATTTCTTTTTTTTGTTGTTGTTGTTGTTGTTGTTGTTGTTTTTCTTGTTGTTGTTGTTCTTATTGTTGTTGGGACTCTTTGCCCTCACCTGGAGACCGAACCACTGAACCGATTTTCAAGTTCTATAGCTTAAAACGTAGGTATGGACATGGGCTAGGGCCTTTCGCAGGCTATTTTAATGTAACTACTATATTCTTGACACGAAAGCCAAATGGCCTAAAACTTTTGCTCTCACCTAGAGATCGAACCAATGAACCGATTTTCAATTTGTATAGCTTAAAACGTAGGTATTAACACCGACCAGGGCCTTTTGAAACCCATTTTGACGTGACTGCAGTATTCTAGTCGGCAGAGCAATTATTATTGCAGAGCACTGGGCAGAAAACATTAATGTACTCTTTACCCTCACTAGGACATCAAACCACTGAACCGATTTTAGAGTTCTATAGCTTAAAACCCAGAGGACCGGGTGCGCTTAGAGTGCTCTAAACACCCTTTGACCCTTAATCCAACGATGCAACAATGAAAAATATGTACAAATAAGAAAGTATCATGCTGTACCATCTACTTCCACAGTACCTTTTACAAGCTAGCACTGCCAACACTTCAGATAGAACAGATTAGGAAATGTATTAGTGAAGTATTATTTTCGAAGTTTTTGCTGCATAATGATGGAAGAACGAGTAAATTTAACAGTTGATGGTTATTTAAGAATTTCGAAATCCCTTCGACGTTTTAATTGTTTTTCTGTTGCTGCAAGACTTGCTGTTGTTTTTCTTCGGCTTCCATTACTTTTTTCATGATTTTTTTTTCCATACTTGCACATTCTTCGTGTAATTTCTCCACAGACCAAGACAGTGGTTTTTCGCAAACAACAGCATTCCTTAACTGACAACTTGTTTTTCTAAATACACCAGGCAGTAACGTTTTTGTTTCATAGTCAATACGTCTTTGTTTTCTTCCAGTGGTTAGAACTACACAGTCGTTATCTTCATCAACACCTGTTTCATTAACCCAACTGAAATAATCCACTAGTGATCCGTCATTCCAACGAAATAACTCACCGTCATCTTTTTTCAAATCTAACCAAACACATTCAGGAATTCTAAAGTACAAATTGAGTACAAAATTCATTTCCTCCTCACTTGAAATAGTGAGCAGTGAAGGAATACGTCCATTTTCCTGTAGATTATTGCAAAGTTCCTCAGCTTTATTTTTTACAAGGAGGCCAGCTTCGTCCACAAGTTTAATGCATTTTTTGTTCAGTTGAGTCCAATCCCCACATACTGGAAAGAGAATGAAAAAAAAATTGTTTTAAATGTTACGGTCTATATCTTAGATTTAATTTGTTTTGTTAATGTATTGCAGTGTGTTTGAACTATAAGTTGGATTTCCTTCATCTTTTCAAGTCTGATTTAGCCATCAAAATCGGAAAATACAGAAAAATTGCTGTCGGAAAGAGTTATGAAAAAAAAAAAGCCAAGAGTGCTATAAAACAATTCAACACGATGTAACGAAAAAATTCTTTTTTCGTCTTCAGGTTTCCAAGATTAATTTTACGTGGCAAAGCCATTGAGTCGCCTGTTGTTAAAATAGGTACATAATAAGTTAAAAACGCCCTCTCAGAAGAGGCATAAAAATTTGGCGAAGACTTACCCCACTCGCTCCTTGGGAAACCAATTTGCTAGTGAGCTGTATGCAAATCTGGCTTCTAGCATCGTCATGAGGTGGTTCATTGGTAGATTTGCACACTGCTCACTTGCAACTTGGTTTTACAAGGAGCGGCTGGTTCTTGTATTTTGCGATTTTTTTCGGCCTTTTATGAGAGGGGAAATGATGGTTTCTTTCGTTTTTAACTTATAATTTACTCATTTTAACAACATGCGACTTGGTGGCTTTGCCATGAAAAATTTATCTTGGAAACCTCGAGAGAAAAAAAAAATTGTTCGATACGTCATGCTGAATTGTTTTATAGCACTCGGCTCTTATATCATAATCCGTGACTTGTGCTTTTCGTTTTTTTATCGCATACGTTTGCAGACCATGAGTAAACTCTTTCCATTTTCCTTTTATATCCGAATTTTAACACAAGCCTTCTTAGTATTTTCTGAAACTGAGTGAAACAAAATCATCTCAGAAGCCCAGCTGAATCCACGAGACAACGCAACTGCATTAGGTTCCAGCCCAACACAGAATATGGTGCGTTAAATTGCTCAAAATTGCAATCGAGAAGCGTTCAGAAATTCGTGCTGCATCATTTTTATACATACCGATTAGGGATTTACAGAAAACAAATGTATGTGGATTAGGCATGCTGCCATGTTGGTTGTCTTTTAGTTGGTTCGTACGAGAATGGTTATGCATTTGTAACTGCTTAGCCTCAAAGACTCCACACTAAACAAGCAATGCAGCGTGACAATAACGGAAGGGGATTTAGTTCAAGCCACAAAGCACTACGGAACAAGTGGAATATGGCAGTGGATGCCTTTGCGTGAAAATAGCCTACTGTATGCAATAAAGTAAATACCGCAATTTGCATGAAGAAACACGATGAAAATAGCCAACTGCAACAGCGTTCTATATCCTGCAATGATTGTTTTTACATATTCTAAGCAAGAAATTTAGATCCGACGTGATTGTGGCTTCGATTTTCAAGCGTTGCTGAGTTCATCTCATGCTAAGATTGTAAGGCCACTTAAACTTGGTGTTAGCTGTAGTAACAATGTTGGTGATTATTTTTTTTCAGAAATGAAATGTTCCCCTTCGTATTCTGAATCTGAAATCCGAATCAGGAGGTGAGCGGGTCTTTATGCATACAGCCTACGACGGCAAAGTCATTCTTTTATGCACTTCCAAGTGGTTTCTCTGCAGTTGGATCAGATAAACCCAAAACTTTAATGTTGTAGATTGCAAACCTACAGACGGATTACCAGTGCCATTCCGATTTGGAATTCAGATTCAGAATAGGAAAGGAAAAAGTCATTTCTGTAAAAAAAGACACTTTCGCTGACACTAAGTCTAATAGTCAGGCAGCCAAACTCATAAAGATTTGTTTCCGTGTGCATGTGCTCGTTGATGGATGAAATTTGACATGCAGGACGTATATGCCTAGTAGGCTTCCAAAAAGATTCCCCCAAGAAATCCCAGTTTCAATGATGCTGTAGGACGCCAATTTCCAAAATGACCGACTTTCTCACCGTCAACCCTTAAATCTCACAAGCAAAGTAACTCAGGAAAACTAACATGGTGTCTAAACCCATGTTTTCGGGGTCAAGGGAGCAAACGGAACCACTTCCATTGCATTTGGATGATAACTGCAGCCACCATATTGAAAAATTGCCACTATATGTGTACGGAAACATAAACGAAACCCTTATTTAGGGAATATTCTTTTTTTTTGTCACGAATAAAAAATGTTTTATACATTAATACTTCAATACATCAACAAATTTGGTATTTGTTCGATATATGTTTGAAATTCCTTTCCCTACTACACCGAAGCTACATATTCCCTTACGAATGTGAAGTTCAGAAAATTTCGTCCGATACGCTTGGCTAGTCAGTTGGGTCGCTTGGCTCATCACTTGAGTTATTCCCTTCACTTGAGTTGTCTGGTTGGTCAGACAGTTGTTCCGGATCTCTGGCTTCCAGACACATTTTCACTGGGGTTAACCAAAGTCCATTTCTCTCCAACCAAACTGTGTTGGTGGTGGATCAATGGGTGTCACTTCACATGCCTGTACCATACGTACGTTTGATAGTGTACCCTATGCACATGGGACAGCAAAGATCTTGATAGGAGGTAAAAGTTTGTCAATTGGCCCACCCTCGGATTTCATTACTCATACTCCATGTCTACCAGCTTGACAATAGAACGCATTTCGTGCTGCTGGGGACAGATACCGACATCGCTGTAGTGACAACTGCAGGCATTTCTGCATTACAGGCCCACCCACAGGTGTGGCAATGCATCAACAACAGAAAAGTTCCCTTGCATGTTGTAGCCATGAATCTGAGCGAGCAGAAGTGTAGTTCACTCTTAGCTTTTCTGTCTTTAAATGAATGCCATTAAGCCTCATCTCCCCCCCCCTCTTTAAATGAATGTGACACTACTATTGCTTTCACCTGCTTCAAGTCGAAGGTCACATTGTGGAATGAACCTTGCAGCAATGAGGACGTTTTGTCCGGTCTTGCAGAATTCGGAAACAACAAGACAGTGCCGCAAATGATCCCTAATTGGATACTAGTATGAATCTTCAAGGCATAATGTGGAATGCCGAAGTACGACCTGTATAAACAACATGATCTCGTCCTGGCCAGAATGGGCAAACTGAAGATTCTCGTTGCGAAGAAACAAAGTGATGATAAAAATTGACAGACTTTTACCTACTGCACCAAGATATTTGTTGCCCCATGTTCAGAGGGTGCAATATCAAACGTATAGAGGGGAGCAAAAGTTTGGTCTATAAACAATGATCAAATTGAACAATTAAGATTTGCGGTATTGTTATGTTCCATAGCATTGAATAGAACATAACAATACCGTAATTATTAATTGTTGTAGTTGATCATTGTTACCATATTAAACTTTTTGCTCCCTTCTGTACCTATGGGGACAGGCATGTGAAGTCACACCACCACCAACACAATTCGGTTGGAAGAGAAATGGACTTTGGTTAATCCCAATAAAAATTGTCTGGTCGACAGTGATCCGGAACAACTGTCTGACCACCAGCCAACTCAAGTGAAGGGGCTAACTCAAGTGTTGAGCCAGGTGACTCAACAAATGACCCAAGCGAATCAGACGAAAATTTGTGAACTTCACATTCAAAAGTGGATAGTTATTTTCGATGTAATATGGAAAGAAATTTCAAACATATATCAAAGAAATATTAAATTTTATTGATGCATTGAAGTATTAATGTATAAAACGTTTTTTATTCGTGACAAACATTTTTTTCTCAAATAAAGGTTTTGTTTATGTTTTCATACACATATAGCGGCCATTTTTCAATATGGTGGCTGCAGTTATCATCCAAGTGCGATGAAAGTGGTTCTGTTCGCTGCCTTGACCCAGAAAAGTTGAGTTTGGACACCATGTTAGCCTTCCTGCGTTACTTTTCTTGCGAGATTTCAGGGTTGACGGTGGGTGAGAAAGTAGGCCATATTGGAAAATGGCGTCCTGCAGGGTCCTTGCAAGTGGGATTTCTTAGGGGAATTTTTTGGGAAGCCTACTTGGCATATACGTCCTGCATGCCAAATTTCATCCATCAATGAGCACCTGTACACGAAAACTTAAACTATCAAGCGAATGCTTATTTGGACGCCTGACTGTAAGCAGCCACCCAACCTTAACACGCAACGAACTCATGCAAGGCATCACGAGTGCATCCAATCACATCAGCGAGGTATTGTTCGTATTGGAATACGGTAGTGTAGACAAACGTTATTAAAGAAAAACCAAACAGTGCTACAAAATAAAAAGACGAACACGCACATGCCCATGAATACCGTAGTGGAGGCAGTTCGAAAGACGATCTACCACGACTAATAGAGTAGGAATGCCACGAAGCTGCACGATATCGGGCAGTGTGTCAAGAAGGACAGACTCACGAAGTCTGAGCTTAATCTGGGGAGCACCTGACAGGCAGTGAGACACGTCCACAGCCGTGTTGTGCTCTATGTGCTATACAACACGAGTTACCATGAAGTAAAATAGCTGAAAAAAAAAACAAACAGTGCTACAAAATAAAAATACGAACACGCACATGCCCATAAATACCGTAGTGGCGGTACTTCGAAAGACTATCTACTATGACTAACAGAGTAGAGATGCCACGAAACATCCGATATCGGGCAGTGAATCAAGAAGGATAGTCTCACGAAGTCTGAGCTCAATCTTCTTAGCACCTGACAGGCAGTGAGACTCATTCAAAGTAGGGCTGTGCTATACAACATAAGTTATGGAGTAAAAAAGCACAAAAACAGATTATTAAAGAAAAACCAAGTGGTGCTACAAAATAAAAACACGAACAACGTTTCGAAAGTATCTGGTTTATGAATTAGAATTTTAATACATGGCAAGGCCAAGAAGTCATCACATGTTTAAAAGTATAACGCAATAATTTTAAAATAATAAAAAGGCGAAAACCACCATGCTGGTTTGTGGTATCCTTTCACTGTTAGGCAGATCGGCCGTCGAAGTGCCTCCTCTGTGGTATTCGTGGGCATGAGATTGAGTGTGTTCGTATTTTTATTTTGAAGCACTGTTTGTTTTTCTTTAATAATCTATTTCTGTGTTTTTTTACTACATATTATGTAAACAAACGTTGCAGAGTGTGAAATGTTTCTTCATTTGGCTACTGTTCATGGAAATGACAATCTTTAGTTTATCCCCCATTTTCATACAACGATATCCACAATGCTTCGCACATTTAGCATGGAGTCTACAAGGCCAAGCAGTTTAAATTCAAAAGTATTTCATACACAGATTATGTTGATGCTTTTGAGATAGTTTGACACTGCTTATTGCTGAAATGATAACATTTGCGAAGACAGCATAAATTAAAAAACATTATCCCATTGGAAATCTTAATCGTTATGTTGAAAGTTTAAGTTTCTGTACAAGCCGAACATTCACCATGACAAATTTTCAACTCAGAAAAATCACTAGTGAAAGAATTATTACTTGTTCAACATAGACTACCATCAACTTGTCTTACCATTACAGTAAACAAACTTTATTAACGAAAACTTGAAATGTTTCGTTGCTTGCATTGATGTGCATGGTGTTGCAGCAATCATGGGCCACAAATCCATTGATAGTCCGACGCTAATTTTCCAGAGGTTAATAGTTACTTAGAATGAATTGAAAATCATTTATTTTACACCTTTCTAACCAGCAGTAGTAATTTGTACTAGTATGCCATATTTTCATGCCGTAATTAAATGTTAAGAGATATCACCCAATACCAATATACTTCTGAGCACAAACGATGTAGGATTAACAAATTGTCGCAAATGTTTATGACACTGGATGACCTGGCTTTATGGCTACTAGTAATTCACGCGTAAATTGTGTAATAATGGCCTACTAGTATTTATTTCTTTGGTTCTGTTACCACAAATATTTTCGATTTGACTCACCCCCGCCTTTCCTAGCGGACGTGGGGACAGTGTATTCTGCTACACTTCCATAATCTGCAGGATGTGGTGTAATGCGAAGCTTGTACAAAGTTCCTGGAGATAGATTGAGAATTAGTAAGCTGCCTTGCTCTCGTTTGATGTCATCCTCCACTAATATCCATTTTCTTGCATTCGCCTCCATGTATTCTACTTTAAAGGAGGAATAGCAGCTGCTGAATTTATCTAGATGAACAACAATTGATTCTTCTCTTGCCTCATATGTCTCCTCGTTTGGTGGATTTTCTAGCGCTGAAAAATAAGGTTTTTCAGTTTGTTAGTACGTTACGCAAATACCTAAATCCTCTCTTCAGATAACAACATGGAAACCTGTCGAAAAATTCTATCATGCTCTTCGAAAAATGGTAGTCTCTTGAAACATTGAAAAATACCTTACTTTCAAGACCCCTCATTTTAAGGTAGTCACCGAATGTTCTATTAAAAAGAGACTTTAATTTTCAATCATTAAACAACCATAGTACGCTGGTTGTTATAATACTTCAGAATCACTTCAGTTCTTCAGTGCATTGGCTGCTTTCACCAGAAAATAAGTATTTCGGAATGGAATGGAAACAGACAAGATATTTATACAGGCAGGTGTTGTTACTCCAGTTAATGCAAACTCAAAACTATTAGGTTAAAACTTTTCGGCCCTTCAAATGAGTGATATCAACAGAATAAACGTTTCATAAAAGTTAGCTCACCGAGTTATAGCTCAAAGGTTAAAGTGAATATTGACCATTCTTACTTACGGCAATGATGTTGTAGTTATCCTCTATAAATTCTGAAGTATTAGGCCTAAATGGCGGTATTAGGCCTAATTAGGATTAACTTAGCTAATGTTTTGGTTTGTTGATATCACTCCTTAGAATGGCCGAATCATATACACTTTAGGGGCCCTTTTATCATTTGCGGGGTTTCATAGTATACAGCCTTTTTCTTTCTGACAGCATTAATCCATCTGAAATATTTATTCGACCATTTTTACATTGTTAAAGTGAATTGAAAGTTGGGTGTCACTTGCTACATCTTTTTAAACGGTTTGTGATATGGACATAATTGTTGTTTGCACTTTTATCATCAATTACGAAAAAACTGTTGCATCCTGTTGCTAAATTTTTGAGGGAGCGCTGGTTGTATTAGCATGGACGACAAGGGACAACGGTGCTAATACAACCAATATATTACAACCATGAATATTTCCCCCCTCTTGTACAAACATCGTAGTTTATATACGAGAAAAGATTAAAATATTATAGTCTTCATCATCAGAGGCAAAGGGTTAAAAGTGTTTTGTAGCTAGCGTTAGCTGCTTCCAGAGAATTGTGCAACAATGGGGTGAACAACTTTGAAGAACGAGATCCATAGTTGCTGGTATTTAACGATTCTTTGGGCCTGGAGAAAGTAACACTGACGGTCAGAGAAAGTTTATCCGTTGCTAAGAACCAAAACGAATGTCAAGACGTTACAATGCTGAAACTATGGCTCATGTTTTCAGGTTTCAAGTCAGGGAGTTTTCTTTTTAGGGCCAAATAATGCAAAATGTTTGAATTCTTGAAACTGTTTTTCAGATGTCCCCATAATTCAGACGTGTCTCAAATCTTTTGATATTTGGATTAGGACTGCATCAACGGGTAGCAATATCACCCCTGTCGCTCCCTTATTGAGATCTTACCCAAGATATTTTAAGTTCTTGCAAAATCCTGCGAGCATTTACAGGATTTTCCATTAGATGTGCGAGATCTTGTAAGCTCCTGTACAAGATCCTGATGGAACCTACAAGGTCGTACAGAATCTTGAACACACTACTGGATCATACACGTTGTCTTCCTGTAAGAACTTACCGGATGATGCCTTCTCTGTACGAACACGATCTTACAAGAACTTACACGATTGGCATGGGCTCAATGGGGATTTTTTATAGCTAAATCCCATTGCTCGAGTTGTTTACGCTCGTTTGATTTTCTTTTCGTGTCACTAATCAATATCTAAATACTCTGATGCCTTAGTAAGGCGTCTATTCAGCTGGTCCATGATTGAAAATTTGTCCAGTCTGGCAATGGGATATGCTGAGTAATGAGTATTCGCCATTTTTAGCTATGATGCTGTCATTTCTTAAATGCATCAATTTTTCCTTCATGAAAATGACTTTAAAGTAATTATGGGTGACGTTTTACATATTTTGTTATTTTAAACACAATTTTAAAACCCTATTCTTCGGGTTCAGCCAGAAAAGTTTACGTTTTAGCACTTCAGAAAGGAAAGTAAAGAGTCATCAGCTGATCGAAATGGTTTTCTTTGGTTAAAGTTTTTTGCTCTTGGTTACAGCTTCCACTGGATCCTGGTATGAAAACAGAAGCTTCTGGTTACTTGTGCACTGTGTAAGTACTGGTCTGCCAGTGTGTTGAGCAACGTCAACGGGCAATGCCCATTTTCTTACAAAGCCAATGATAACGTTGTTACCAAGCTATAGCTCAAAGTGGGCATATCAACAATTCTGTGGGCAGAGTGAACAATAATGCTATTACGTCTTAACCAATTGAAAATAATTTTTACGTCCCTTTTCATAGCACAAAAACCTGAAAAGGAATCGAACAGTACTGCCAGTGTATTACGAGAAATAATTGAATGTTTACCATGTCATAACAGTCATGAAGTGATGGTAATAATCCTAAGATTTTAGCAATTACAGAGTATATGCAGGTAGGCGTGTGAGATATCAAATGGTTGAAATAGTCAAAAAGCTGGTACACGGTTTTTTTTATCCGAACCTTGCAGTGAGGTATAACAAAAGTTTTTTTGCAGGACGTTTGCCTTCTACTTGCCCCTAGTCACATTCTGTAGGGTGCCACCCTGGCACCTTTTTGGAATTTTTTTTATGAAGGTCAAAGGTCAAAACCGTTGGCCAAAAGACAGTTTTTTTGTTGTTATTTCTTAACGGTTAATCAGATCGAAAAATTCAGAATAGTAGCCTGAAACAGATTTTCTTCAAGAAAATAGATTTTCTTCAGGAAACTTCCTATTCAATTTTGTCGAAAAATTGACCTTGATGGTCCAAATTTGTCATTTTATGCCAAATAACTAGTACTTTTAGTATTACAGTGAAGAGAATTCCTGACTACACATCCCTTTGCTGTTGCCTCTCTAATTACTCTAGGCGGACATACTTAGGCTCTTCTTAACGGTTTTGATGTATTCTTTCCAACAATGCTAATCGCAATTCTCTATCCTGAACTAGGACGCCCATTCAAAAGTTGTATCGTAATGGCATCGTAGAAAAAGAATACGCTGATTTTCGTTTTTAAATTTTTCCTTTGCACTATCTAATTATCCTAGATGAACATACGTAGGCTCCTCTAAAAGGTGGTGATGTATATTTTCCAGCAATGCTAATTACAAATGTGTATCTTAAATAGAGCCATCT
>JAHWFP010184599.1:34859-70079 GCA_023313725.1 Lithobius niger | reverse complement strand
CATACAGATCAGTGGTCAAGAGAGGAAAGTTTGAACAAACACAACGATCAATCTGTGAGCCGAGTATAAGGAACACTAAGTTGACAAGGTTGATGAAGACAGACGGCATAATTCCACTCCTAATACCAAGAGAAAAATTGTGTTGTCGGAAATTCTCACAACACAACTGTTGCAGATATTTTTGAAGTCGAGTTTCCTCAAAATTAATCATCAAGAAACAAAGACAGAAACAAAGATGGATGGCAATTGCTAGACATCACAGAAGACTTTTCTTACAAAAAATTTGGAAGCACTTTCACCACCAATATGACTTGGAAAACTACACACTTAAAATTTTTGAAGATGATCCTCTTCTGCTTCAGATGCACACACAATATGGCGAGAAATGTTAGCAAGTTACACGTCTACAATGGAGAATAAAAAAAGAAGTCTTGAAAAAAAGACTTCTCGAAGACGTGGTGGCAATCAAAAGAAGGGTGAGGTTGAATGACTCAGCCCAACATTATAAACAGTAGGGATCGGCCGGATAACGTTTTTCCGGATCCGGGTCGGTTCCGGATAATTTGATGTCAGTGCCGGATCGGTTCCGGATCTAGGTGCCGTATCCGGACCGGTACCGGATACCGGGTAATTCACACGCTTTGTTTCACATTATTTTCTTACATTAAACACGCAGAAGTCTTACGCTATTATGAGTAGCAGAATAGTATAATTGCATGTAGGCTACAGAACTGTTTTTGCAATGTTGCTCCATTCTGCAAATTTTGTTTGAAACAGTGAAACAAAGCACTCATTAGGTTAATCAGTCAGAAAACATTTTTCTAGTTGAAGGATTTCTCATTGATTAGCCTACTGCTTCATTTCGAAAAATAATCAGCAAAATTTTGCAATATTTGTGAAACCAGTTATGTAGTCCACTTGCGATTTTAAGCCCGCGGGCCTTCAGTTGCTGATGGAGGAGTTCTGCCTGGAACAGGTGGTCGAAAAACCTACACGCGGAGAAAATTGCTTGGATTTGATCTTTACTTCTTTGGACAGTGACCTTGCAGTAAATGTTGAAGATGGCATTTCTGACCACAAAATTATTTGTCTTGTTTTGCCCCTTGCCATTGCGAAAAAGGCTTCTAACAAAATCAAGAGGATGTTATATGGCAAGACAAACTGGAATCTTGTAACTGAGAGGCTGGAGGTCAGCTTTGCCGACTTCATGGCGACAATGAGCTTAAAAACTGTTGACGAAAACTGGGTCTTTTTCAGAAACGAACTGTTGAGTGCTGTCGAGGATCTTACCCCATCCATTTTCGTTTCCCCAAATAAGGATAAGCCATGGTTCGACAGGGAGTTAAAGCGGCTGATTAACAAGGCTCGGCGAATGCGTATCAAAGCTAAATCATCTATGTGTGGCAATATCAATCAAGAAGTAAAGTCTCTGCGTGGCGATATTAAACATAAGATTCGAGATAATAAGCGAAAGTTCATGGAAAACCTTGGAGAAGACATTGCCAACAACCCCAAACGTTTTTGGTCGTATGTGAAAAGCATTGACCCAAAAAAGTGTGGTGTGCCCACTCTTGTTTCTTCAACTGGTGATCAAGCATTTGATGGTTCCTCCAAGGCAAACCTTCTAAATCGTTACTTCGAGTCTGTTTTTACACGCTCTTCACCTACTACTGATGAACATCGTCTTGATTCGCAGACCGCGAGCACAATGAAGAACATTGTGATAAATCGTGGGGGAATTAAAAACTTGATTTATGGGTTGAAGAAGGGGAAGGCAGTTGGACCCGATGGTATTGGATGTACTGCTCTCACAAATACTGCTGATATTAGTGCAAACTTCTTGTATTTTATTTTTGCTCAATCACTTGATCAGGGTAAAGTTCCTGACGATTGGTTGGTGTCTGCAGTGGTGCCTATTTTTAAGGGAGGTAAGAAAAGTGACGTTAAAAACTATAGGCCCGTTGCCTTAACGTCCATTTGCTGTAAAATGCTCGAGCATATTATTGTCAGTGGAATGGTGAGGTTTCTGGATGAAGAAAAACTCCTTACGCAGGAGCAGTTTGGATTTAGGAAAGGTGCTTCATGCGAACTTATGCTCACATCCATGGTGCATGATATTGCTGTGGGCCTCGATCTGGGTTTCTCTGTGGATGTCGTTTCACTCGATATGGCCAAAGCCTTCGACACCGTGCCACATGAACTGTTGTTAATGAAGATGGAGGCGTATGGCATATGTCAGAAGGTGATTAGCTGGTTCGGCTGCTTCCTAAGGAACAGAAGTCAGTACGTGATGGTGGAGGGCAGCAAATCTGACAGGGTGCCCGTAACATCTGGTGTACCCCAGGGCTCCGTGAGCGGGCCAATCTTGTTCCTGCTATTCATAAATGATCTAATGTGGGCTGTGTCTTCCGCCCATAAACTCTTCGCCGACGACACTTACATTTACCGAGTCATAAGGGATGATAATGATAGACAAATTCTGCAGACCGATTTGTGCAGGGTTAGCAATTGGTGCAACACCTGGCAAATGAAACTGAATGAATCTAAGACCAAGGTGCTACCCATCTCACACAGAAGAAATGCCACTGATCCTGGATATTCCATTAATGGCCACTTATTGCAAAATGTCACTAAAGTCTCATGTCTTGGGGTGATGCTCGACAGAAAGCTGTCGTGGTCTGACCAAGTCCAGGGTATTTGTACCAAAGCCAATGGCGAAATTAAGTTTTTCCACAGGCTTCTTAAACAAGCTAGTCCCAGAGTTCGGGAGATTGTGTTCAACACTGTTGCACGTCCTAAATTAGAATACTGCAGTGCTGTGTGGGATCCCTACACGAAGTATCTTTCGGATTGTCTGGAGAGAGTGATGCGGAGGGCGGTGAGAATGGTCACTGGCAATTACAAGAGAGAGACATGTGTCACTGGAATGTGCAACAAGATGTTGTGGAACTCGATGGAAGAGCGAAGAAAACTCCATAGGTTGCAACTGTTTTTTCGCGTTCTGAATGGCGGTACTATTGTGGATCCGATTGACTTCTGTGGTGCCCCTGACTTTGTGGGTCGCCATGACCACACCAGAAAGGTGAAAAGATTGCAGTGCAGCAAGAACGTACTTGCAGGCTCCTTTTTTCCACGCACCATTGTTGAATGGAATAATTTGCCCCAAGAGGTTGTTCAAACTGACTCTGAAATTGCTTTCGTCAGAAAGATCAAAACTACTGTACAGCCTATGATCTGCAGCCATACTGTTTGATTGCCTTGCTTCTGTGGCGCTTGTGGGCTCCTTGTTTTTGTTCTGTTTTTATACTGCTTAATTGCTCCTTGGGGCGTTGCAGTTATTTCAAATAAATAAATAAATAAATATTTATTTTAAATTAAAATTATTGAATTTTGGTTGCATTAAAACAAAATCAAAATCACAACAGGTCTGTTATTTACTGCTTTAAATTGCTTTCGTTTTTGTATTGCGTACAGTATAACAAAGACCGAAAGCAAAAAAAAAAAGGAACGAAACTAACATAAAAAAAAGCTGTATTTTTTTTTCATTTTATGAACAAAACTGTAACGACTCTTGCAACATGGAAGTCATCTTTGGTTTATCATGCTATTATTTCTTGCTAGTTTTTGATGTCATCATTAAACCGTCTTACTTTCGAATTTAACCCTTTGGCGTCCAAACCACGATTTATCGTCACTTCAAAACCGTTTCTAAACCTCCCGACGCACTCTATTCAAAGCGCCGTTTGCAAAGAAAAACCGCCATTGCATACAATGGAGGTGTAGCCTAATTCCGATTGAATTAGTTACTTCGGCACGCCTATTTTGGATTCATTTAATTTAATATCATCTTTTAATTACCTTAATTGAGTTTTTGTTGGGCGTATCGTCAAAATTGACGTGGAATTGCTATTGTTTGCTAAAACTAGACCTTGGTTCAAGCTGTCGTAACTCAACAACGCAACAAACGGCCGCCATCTTGGTCGCGTTGGAAGCTGGGATTCCCCAATTGGCATGTGTATAGCTCGTGATCACTATCGCGACGGGGGCCAGTCGCAAGTGACGTCATGCGAAGCGAGTCAAGGTCACAGCTATTGAAGCTAGCATGTGCGCGTCTATTGGCGGCCGGCCGGCAGGGAGTGGGAGCGCGATGGCGGCCGTAAACTGATAAATTAGGAATAAAACAACTTTAAACTACTTCTACGGTCTTAAAAACTTAAAAAAAAAGGATTTCGGAAGTCGTAAACAACGCTGTAATGGAGGAATAACCAGAGGACCATTGTTCAAGGTATTTTTTAGTTATGAAAACCTAATACGATTATCCAAAGTATATTTTTGTGCACTAATTTACACTGTAATTATTACATCTGCAATTTTTTATACCCGTAGATCGCTTAGTTATTTTACGTCGATTTATTTCACCGAGGCATGCAACATGTTTACGGCGGCATGTTTTGGTTGTGTTGCAACCGGTATCCGGCTCAATATAATGGCCGGATCCGGATCTTGCCGGATACCGCATTATCCGGCGCCGGATCCGGGTATATCCGGACTCGGTCGATCCCTAATAAATAGTTTTGCTTGGAACCGGACTTAAGTGCATTCTAAAATTCAACAAGGAGCACATTTGCAAGCAATGGAATCGTTGGTGATTAATTGTTTTGCCCAAAATCGGATTCCCGCTCACGAACGTCACTGGGCCGTCTTACACACAGATAAACAACCTTCTCCTCCTCGAGCTAACAGCACAGCTGGATTCTCAGTGGGAACCCAACCAGAAGGCCTTGACCTGCTCAGAGATCAGGGGTTGAGATGCGGTGGACCGAGATTTTTATTTTTTAATGATGACCCACTCCAACATGTTAACTTGCTAGCATTTCTAGTCGTACTGTGTGTGCTTAAAAAGTTGAAGATAGGATCATCTTTAAAATTAAAGTGAATAGTTTTCCAAGTCATATTGGGTGAAAGTGCTTCCACGTTTTTAGCAAGAAGACTTTCATATGATAGAATAAGCTTGCTTTTTCGGTTTTTTTTTGGAGAAAAGTCAAATTTGTGAAATTTTCTTCAGAATGACTTTTTGGAAAACCAAGATTTATAGATTTACGAGATTTAGGGAGTTTTACTGCATCACTTATTGAAATGGCCTACACAATATAGAATCTGCATGTCGTATGAGCTCCTAACAAGTTTTCATAATTGAATCTTGAAAATTTAAACAGTAACTTCCCCCCAAAAAAATAAAGTTCAAAGATTTTCCAGATCTATAAAACACTTAGCCACAGTTGACGCACATTCTAGAGTTTCCAGACTTATGTAAACCGGCTTTCATAATAGTAAGTATGGCACACTTTATTCTCACCTGCAAGCAACGAACTGTATCCGAATGACCAATCATGGTTACTTTGCACGCAATGCTAGACCAGTCATGCTGTGTGGATAAATCCCAAACCTGCAATAGGTTATTAGAAAGAAACAATTAAAATGTACAGGAGGCTAACAATGAACAAACAGTACAGGGCACAACAAAGGCTTTCAGAACAATACTGACAGAAACGAAATACCTTGGAAGGCTATGAACAAACGTACACAAATCGCTGTAAATTATATAAGAATAAAGGAAACACAAGAGCGAAAATGTTACGCTAAGCATATTACGAATCGGTAAGCCTGTATTATGGACTTAAAAGATTCAATGAGATGATGTGACCAGGACTCGAACCAACGAGCTCTGGATCACAACTCACATGCTCCTACTATCTCAGCCATCTGTCCAAGGCCGTAATAGAGATATCCCAAAACCACTGCGAAGGTCACATAGTCGCAGCCATGACTTCATTAGGCAGAGGTAATGTTGCTGACGTTAATGGAAAGGGAATAAACACGAGCCAAAGGCTCAATTGGTAGCAACATTTTTTCCGCCTAATGTTGTCATGGATGCGATACCTTCATAGTGTCAAGAATTTATAGGGTTGGGGAGGAGAATTGGTAATTCGAAAAAGTCCCTATTGAAACGTGTTATGTTCATTCCTGTTAGTTCTGTCCGAGTTTTCAGAGAGCGCCACACGTTCCATCTGGTAATTTTTGCTCATTTTTCAGCCCAAATCTAAAGTACACTAAATTACAACTAAGCTCAACTAAATAATACTTAAATACCAGCTAGTTTAGTTTAATTTAAGGCTGAAAACTGAGTAAAAATTCCCACATAAAACTCGTAGCACCCTCTATAAACTTAGACGGAACTAACAGGAACGAATCCAAAACGTTTCAGAAGTGGTCTCGGTCACAAATTCTCCTCACCAACCCTATACATTTCTTGATAGTGGGTTTGGAATTTTTGTTATGGCCTTGGAGAGATGGCTTAGATGGAAGGAGTTTCAACCTAGAGCTTGTTGGTTCAAATGACGCGTTATCTCAACGAAACATAATTCCATAATAAAATTCACCAAATTTATCACATGATTTTCGAGCCAATTATACCGAACTGATACCTATGGCGTTGAAAGTCGATAGTTATTGACAAAAACTGAGTCAGTCAAAGGTAAGAAAATACAATGTAGTACTGCCCCTAACATAGGATGGTACTTTCTTTTTACCTGCATCTATAAAACTGCAGTGTCGCTTTTTATTTGCATCCAAATACATAATTGACCGATTTTGAGGCTTGAATATGCCACTCAAATAGATTTTGCATAGCTATCCACTGATGTAGAGTTTTAGTCACTAGATCAAATAGCAGAGCTGCACAGACACCAATTTTTTTTACCAATCCGAGCAGATACTGGTTCAGTACTGGAAGGAAATCCAATAGTAATAATATAAAATACAACAGCCAGAAGCAAGCAAAGATTTTACAGTCGGTCAAAACGTTCTTTCCGTAAAATACAGCTGGGAGCCTGCACAACGAAGACTTAGAAGGTTGTACCAGGCATGCACAGCACGATTCAAAAAAAAAAAAAAAAAAAAAAAAAACTTCCGTACGTCTAGCCTTGCAAAGTGCTTCCGTAGTTTATATCTTTGGCTTCTGATGCCAACAAGTGGGGCAGCATGCAAGAAATCGCAGCTCAGCATCTTTAAGGTTAGGCACAATCTTCAAAACCCGCAGCAAGTCTTCTCTGTTTATGTGCTCAACGAGGGTAGTGAGATTTAGTTTCTTAATAGGTAAGAGAATGCAGTGATGGCAAGAGCCGCACTGCTCGTCATTGTAGTTTCCAGGATGTGAATGTATTTTGCCAGGTAAGGATTCCAAGCAGGAACAACAAATTCTAGACGAGGTAGACAAAGACTGTGTAGAGAGTACACAAGAGTTTCAAGATATAAATATGAGAAGTGATTTAGAATCTGACCCAGAACAGAGTTAGCTTTTCTTGCTGCCACAAGATTCTCAGTGATAACTCCATGAGTTTTAACTTCCTTAGCAGTTGGCAAAGTTTTGTTATTCAGTGAGTATTCCTGATCACTGTTCTTGTACCCAATGTGAAGTGCCTTACTTTTATCCACATTGAAGGATATCTTGTTTTAATTTGCCCAAATTTTCACATTGTTCAGATTTTCTTTTAGTCAGCCTAACAAAATTTAATATTTTGCAAATATGTTACTTATGTCATCCAGGGCCATTAAAAAAATATTTGGTTAAAGGGCGAGGTTACAAATTGCAGCACCAGGCAAGCCAGGCATTTATTTATCTTTTTTTCTTTATTCAACTGACCGCATTTCTTTGACATGCACTAAGCTCAAGCTGACAGCCTGACAGTACGTAGTTAGTCAAAAAAATAAATATTTTGCTAATACCGTAAATAGTGTATTAAAAGCCCAGTTGAAGCTAAAGCCCACCCCCTAAATTGCTGTAAAGTCAAAATCATGAAATAGTGGAGTTAAAGCCCGCCCCTCAAATTGTCGCTTTTCTACGAAAAATTACCTAAAAGATATGTTGCTATGTTTACTGGCTCCCTTCTCCCTCCCTGTAGTAATAGTGGACTCTTGCTTTAGCTCCTAGAACCTGCACAAGGCATCTCTCACCTAAGCCTCCTCCCTTCTTAACAGCAATTAAAGGGGTGTAAAAATAGGTCTTTCAGAGATCATTCAAAAGCTTCGAATTTTCTACAATAGATGTCCAGAAAGGTTAGAAAATCGATAATGCTCGATTTAAAGCCCACCCCCCTATTTTTGCCAAATTAACTGCATAAGCCCATGGGCGTTTAATCCACGATTTACGGTATGTTATTGCAGTCATCTATACTAGTTTAGGTTCTGGTTGGCCACTCTAAATAGCTGTATTTATGATCGTTTGCAATCGCCTGTCTACTATATGCACTAACATTGGTGGTGACTGGATCCTTGTACACGCACTGAGTTCCTGCATGTGCTAGGCTCGCAACGATTTGTTTAAGCTAGCATCTACAAAAATTGGTAGTACTCTTAGGACTATATTTTTATTTTGTTTTATTTCATTTCATTTTATTTTAGTTTTATTTATTGTTTTAGAATATTTTTTCTTTATAATGCTGGAGGAAGTATACGTACCCGATTTTTGATTTAAGCATTTCTTGAGGGTTAACTACGTGGGGGGGGGGGAGCTGCATGGCTTGTTGCAGGATCCACACTGGAAAATTGCAAATGCCTGGACTTTCGTAACTGGGGAAATCTCCGTTCTGAGCCAAAAGATTGTCCAGAATATATCAGGAGTGGCTCGAAAAACATCGCTGCAATTCATACTGTGAAAAGATCGATCCGTTATAAAATAACACTACCAAGTTCGCTAAAATTCACAACTCAAGTGTACTGCAAGGCGGATAAAGCAAACCAAACTGTGGTGTTGTTGCGTAGTGATCATGATCGGCGAGTGGAAGCTGAGATTGTGTCATCTGGGTTGTATAAAGTTACAGAAGCCGATGTAGGAACTCGCCCGTTTCGTGACCTGCAGTTTAGCTTAAAGAGGTTGAACGAAGAGGGGTTTCTGAGCAAGGAGGAAGTGAAAGATTTGGCACCGACACTCCCTCAGAGACTTCCCACCATTTTTGCGCAGGTGAAGACGCACAAGGAGGGAGGCCCCCTACGTTTGATTACCAATGCGAAAGGAGGAATGGCGCAAAAATTGGATTGGGAAGTCGCTGAGAGACTGAAGAAGTATGTAAATGGCAGCTATAGGCTCACGAAGACTGGCGACTTGTTGCAAGAGGTTAAGGAACTGGTGCTAGACGAAGATGAGATTATGGTATCATTCGACGTCGTTAAGCTTTTTCCAAGTCTTGACCATCGGCTGATACTTGATATGTTGGCGTTGTCTCGGAGAAGATGGAAGGTACCGAGAGCCGATTTTGATAAAGACAGAGCAATGTTAAAAGTACTATTGTCATCCATATATGTTGAGTTCAATGGCAAGACATATTGGCAGGTGGGAGGGGCCCCTATGGGCTACTCCAGCTCCCCAATAATAGCGGAGATGGTGCTGCAACACATGGACGAAATGGTTATGAAATCTATGGAAGGAGTTAAGATCTGGAAGAGGTACGTGGATGATGTGTTTTCGGCGGTGAAGAAAGATAAGTTCGAAGATTTGCTAAAGAAGGTTAACAACTGGAGGCCAGCTATAAAGATGACGGCAGAAAAAGAAAAAGAGGGAGTTCTACCTTACCTTGATGTGAAGTTGATGAGAGGAGAACGAGGAGAAGTCATGTTTGAACCATATGTAAAACCAATGGCGACAGATCGTGCTATTCCTTATACCTCGGGGCACCCGAAGGAGCAGCTCAAAGCATTGGCACAGAATGAGTTTGTCCGAATGATGAGGAATGCGAGCACGAAAGAATTAGCGAGACCACACTTGGAAAGAGTGAAAGAAAAGTTTTTAAAACTTGGCTACCCTGGAGGACTCCTAAACAGGTTAAGGAAGAAAGCATGTGCAGTCATAGATTGGGAAAGAAAGAAAGAAGGCACAAGAGAGGAAGAAGTAGACAGAAGGGGCCCGAGAGTAGCTTTAACATACGTAGAAGGAGTTGCGAGCAAAGTGCAGAAGATTTTAAAAGAACAAGGGTTTAGAACGTATTTTAAGAATGTTGAAGGACTCAAGAAAAGAATTACAGGAAAGAAGGAAGTGGACAAAGTGGAAGGCAAGCGTGAGACACTGAAATCGCAGGACGAAGAGAAAATGGGGGCCGTTCAGAATACGAAAGAAGCAGTGTATAAGATTCCGTGCAGAGACTGCGATGCTGTTTATATTGGAGAGACCAGAAAAGGTGTACGAACCAGGGTAGCCCAGCATATGGCCAACGTGAGGAATGAAAAGGATGACAACGGCATCGCAGTCCACTGCAAATCTTTAAAGCATGAGGTGGACTGGAAAGGCACAAGCACCCTGCTCAAGTCGAATTCGGCACGAGATTCCCACCTCCGTTGCCTTGAATCACTTGCTATTCAACAACATGAAATGAACGGGGAGCTTTTGATGAACATCCAAGGCCCAGCTTTCCCTAGAGTTACACACCTAGTAGGAAGAGAACTCAGCGAGCGGTTGAACCATCAATGGGGACTCACGAGTGCACAGCGCATGCAGCCCAATAAATACGGGAGGCTGAGGTCGCGGCCGAATTCGAATGCAAAAGTGTGCAAAGCAGACGACGTAGTGAACAACGAAGTAAACAACGATGTTGTTGATGTAGAAAGCAGAAAAATCCTCAAGGCCTGATGAAGATATCTGGGTGGTATCGAAAATTTGTTGGACTAAGCACGAGTCCGAGTTGTGAATTTTAGCGAACTTGGTAGTGTTATTTTATATCAGGAGTGGGCTTATATTTTTCCAAAACTGATAATATAAGAATTGTGTAGGGGTCTAGGGGGTATCGTGTTGTTTTTATTGTATAAATTACGGGTAATTGTTTCGAAATGTTTGACGGCTAGTTTTGAGAGCTCTAAATGGGCAGTTTTCGTCATTGGCTAGGGAGATTGTTGAAGTGGTACAAAATTACATTTCTTCGTTGTCATCGTCGTCGCTGTTGGTTATTTCAATAATTAAGGGTTCGACTTGGTATTCAATCAGACGATCAGTGCCCTAATAATCGTTATCAAGCGTTACAATTGAAGTATTTCTGCCAGTCACCAGGGGTTACATTGGCTACTGCAGTAGTTGTTAATGTTTTGCCGTCTGCAGTTTTACATTTTGTGTTGGAAGCTCTTATTTCGTCTTTAACTTGGGCCCAAATTAACTCGATGATATTCAGCTCGTAGTGGTACGGAAATTTGTTTTTCGACCCACAAAATAATTTCTGGCTTATAGCTTTTGCTTGTTGCTGCCTTGTCGAGTCGAACTGAATGACACGAACGTTGTGCATCACGATCACCAAGTTGGCTGGAATATTGGTTAGTAGTTTTTAAAAACACACGCCGTTTATTTCTTCATGGTAATCCCCAGTCTTAGTTTTCTAATGAAAAGAAGTTGAGCACTATTTACAAATCCTTTGCGTTAGAGCCAGCATGCAGTAAGTAATATCAAACGTCGATCTTTTCCCGGTTGTATGAGGCGGCCACGTAACTTTTTTTTTTTGCCGTGCCACTGCATCTGTCGGCTGTGATGTTCGTTGGCCCACATCTCGTCCAAGCAAACAAACACTGGTTGTAGCTACGCAATTAACTTACCGAAGAACTACAGCGTGCAGCAACATTTTATAGACATTCGATGTAAGTCGGAATCGTAGCTGCAAAGGGCGAGCAAGCTTGACAATTTCTCTGCGCGCTTCAGCTTTCGATGTGCTCGGCCGTCGCGGCGGCGTCTGCGGCGTTACGCTTAAGCGTCATGCCGTAGTTTTGGCCAGAGTTGGGTATCGGTGTTTCCTTTGCTGCTGACAAGACACGCTTACCGTTCTGAGATTTTCCAGTGGCAAAGCTGGTCTCTTAAATTTGTTGTTTCAGCGTCTGTGTTGTGTCCTGAGCATCCATGTATTTGAAAACATTGCAAACAATCTCCCTAGCCGGAGAATTCAGAGTTTTTCCACGTCGGGAAAGCGATGAAGCGAGAGATAAGGTCGCCATGTTGGTTCGTCTGCTCGAAGAGAAATTTTTACCAGGCGTGATCAATCCATTGTCCAAAAATCCGCGCGGAGTGGCCAACCAGAATCTAAAATAGTATAGTATACAAGGTTCTATAGTTTTTACCAAATAACTTCTTAGTGGTTTAAGATAGAGGTGTGAAATTTTCACCAGTGTAAAGCTCATTTTGAGCTGGTTAAAATGGTTTACTGTATTGTCAAAAGCGGTCAAAATTTGGCGAAAATATGATTTTAGTGGTTGGACCATGAGTCAGATAAATGTTTTTGACCAGGGACAACTTTAGGCACCCGCACATGCCTGTAAACCAAACAATTAACTTTTCATGGCCTAGTAACTAATGTTTTTTAAAAAGTTTTTGCCAAATAACTTCCTATTAGGTTGATCTTGACACTTCGAATTTGCACCCTTGAAAAGCTCAATTCGAGCCGGTTAAAATGGTTATTTGGAATGACAAAATCGGTCAAAGTTTTGTGAAAATATGAATTTAGCAGGTGGGCGAAGATTTGGGTAAATTCACCGACAATAATTTAAGGCACCCGCACGCAACTGTAAACCGCATAATTAACTTTGCATGGCCTTAAGTTGGGAGTTTAAGACCGTCGGCAAACAAATTACTACAAAAAAGAGTGAATATAATCTGGCATTTCATCATTAATAAAAATCAGGAAGAGCAGTCGGCCTAACACAGAACCCTGAAGAACTCCACTGGTCACTAGGGACCAGTTAGAAACGCCATTATCAATTACAACACCCTGACGTCTGTTATGAAGCTATTCAGAAGTCAACAGACAAATATTAAAACTAGAGAGTTTATTTTTGAGTATTCCGTGATCAAAAGAGTCGAAAGCCTTTAATGCTCATGAAGAAGCGTCACAAGGAGTACCTTCCTCACACACTACCTTTTAACAGTTCGAGGACTCTAGCAAGTCGGAGATGCAGTTATTGCCTTCCGAAACCCATGTTGCTTACTATTTAGTAAGGCTGTGGCGGTGCCACTTTCCCCGATACCGGTTTGATACCGGTGCCCGTTTAACCGATTCCGATGCCATGACCAGTACTTTTGGTCGTGTGCAGATACTGTGCCGATGCCGAGCCAGTGCCAATGTCACACGATAACTTAATAGTCAAAGAGATCAAAGAGATCATGGAAACCGGATCGCAGAAGTACCGGCATCGGTGTTTTTCCCCAGAAAATGGCCTTTTTCGTACATTAATAATATGGCATATTGTTCCCAACGCTACTAAAAATTAGCCTGCAACCAAGTCAGCAAAGGATTAGGCCTATAAGTGTAAAATATCCTCTGCTGACTTGGTTGCAGGCTAATTTTTAGTAGCGTTGGGAACAATATGACATATTATTAATGTACGAAAATGCCGATTCTGGAAAAAAACCGATTCCGGTACTTCTTCGGTAGTTGTCTACCCGGTGCTGGTCCGATACCAGTACCAGTGGTACTGCAGCCGGTCCCGGTACCTGTATTGGTATCTGCACAGCCTTACTATTTAGCTTGTTATGTTGCTTACTACATTGCTGAGGAAGTTGGTGATCAATTTGTTGAGCAAGTTTCTTTAAATATTTTGAAAACTTTAGAGGTTAGAGAGATAGGCCTGTAATCTGATGCAGTGTTTCGGCTTTCTTTTTTGTGAATAGGTACCACGATAGCAGTCTTCCAGTCATCAGGTACATTGTCACTGGAGACAGATTTGGTAAACAAAAGTCTTAACGATTTAGCAAGAGATTCGGCACAACCTGTAATAAGGCTGAGTGAATGCCGTCAGATCCAGCATTTGGGTTGCAATAGTAGCAATAAGTAGCAATAGGGAATACTTTGAAACTCCACGAATTTCTTCTAGGTGAGGGTTACTCATTTCGCTCACTTTTAAAGTAAAGACATACATACACACAGTATTTTTTAACTGTCTTCATCAGGTAAAATTACGGAAAAAGCTCACTGGTTACATCTTCTGGTGGATTTTTTTATTTGAAACTAGCTGGGATTCACTCCGAAATTTACAAGGCTTTCTCGAGTCAATCTTTTCATCACTCACGCACAGAACAGCACACCACTTTCGTAGTAACATTCTACCCAAATTTCTGCCCACAAGGTGCACCTGGTACATAGAGGCGGCTATGGGCACAATTGAGAGGCCTTAAAGTATCGGAGGCGTGGATCCAGCTAGTTTCAAATAAAAAATTCGACCGAAAGATGGAACCAGTCGACTTTTTGCCTGATGAAGTCGGTGCTACACTGTTGAAAATTCGCAAGATGCTGTGCGAGTCTTTATTTTGAAAGCGAGCGAGATGTCGAGTAATCGGCCACCAAGAAGTAATTTGGGTTGCACTTTTTAAGCATGCCGCAAACCGTAAACAGCACTTCAAAGACAGTATAGACATCAGCATTAATTTTTGGCGCAGCATATATGAAGCTGTTAGTTACTTATAGCGAGGGTTTTTCCACCAAGTCAACATATTTCATTGCCCGGAGAAGTTATTAAGTTTGGAGGTTCGTTAAAATAATATAACCAGTTATTTAGCAGTCATAATAAGAGAGATCGCCACTTGCCCATCCCATAAAAGTAAACATGTACTGTACAAGCTCAGTGTCGGTGATCAGTTCCCAAGATTGTTCCATACACAACAATTTTTTGAATAACCACACTATAGGTTCGGCAATAAGCAAATTATTAGTACAGACCTAACAACAAGAGACCACAAATTAAATCACGCTTTAACTCACTTTGATTGTACGGTCAGTGGAGCCACTGACAAGGCGGTTTCCTTCAAGATGCAGGCAACGCACAGTTCCAGAATGACCTACAAGGGTCATAACAGACCAAGGGCTATTTGTCCTTATGTTCCAAACCTAAAACATAAATGAAGACATCCAATGCACCTTCGTAAAAATGTGAACTACAATCAAAGTTCATTCTAATGCACTCGCTTATAACATTAAACCTTCTACGAAAAAATCTAACCATGTCTTCTGCTTTGAATGATCGAAACAGAGAAAAACCGCAAACGAAAATACTCAAATTCAAAATGCAAATACACACACAAACTGTATTCGCGAATTTGCAATAGGCATACAAAGTCCTCCTATTTCTCCTATCTTCTTCAGGCTGCTTTTGTTGTGCTTTCTTATGTTTACATTGCTAACAATGCTGTGCGCGCGAGTGTCGTTCGTGTCGTTCAAAACTTGCGGACTACGTTGCCTCGTGTATTCACAGGTTGGTGCTTTTTCTTCTTCCGAGAGCTTATGCCAGTTGCTCATGAGGTACGCTTTAAACTCCTTGCTAATTAGATATTGGATTCCGGGATTTACTGGATAGGATGATTACAGAAGCCCTTGGAAGAGAAAGAAAGAACGTTGAGCGCTGATCAAGGCACAATGAAGAGCTCCACCGAAAAACCAAGAGTTGGAGCCGCGGTTCGATGGTCGTCCCAGAGGTACATGCCTCGCAGTAAAAAACCATGCTCCCCTTCACCTTGTCATACTCCCCCAAATTCCCACTCCCATCCCCACCCCAGCCCCACTTTCCAGCACGTTTGCTCACCTAGAGATGAGAGGAATAGTTTATTGCATACCCTGCAGTGATTGCGATGGTAAGTACACCAGTAAGACTCGAAGAGAGCTGCAGGTGAGGGTCAAAGAACATGTGGAAGACACCCTGAATGGAGATGTTAGTAACAGAATCGCATTGCATCGTAACGACACCGACCACACCACTGCTTGGGACCAGACTTCAATCCCTTCTAACTCTTATCTCTCTGCATGACCTTCATCTTCGTGCATTACAGTCAATGACCTTTCGCCATTTCCAACAACAAAGTGTTTCCCTTATGAACTTAACAGGACCGACATACAGCAAGACTGACCAGCTGGTCAGGCCACAGCTAGCTACTAGCCTCAGCAGAAAGTGGGGAAGTCAATTGCAACCAAAGTTTGTTATATAGATCAGTGGGCACCACGAACTGGCTCACGTGCGAGGATTTTGAAAATGCAAACGGACTCATTTTTCGTTACCGTAATGGAGACTGAAGAAGGTGATCGCTTATCACCGAAAATTTAAAAGAACATTTGCTGTTGGTGCTCCGTGTGTTGTAAAGTGTAACAGGATTGTGATTCATCACAACTGTATATTTTTGTAACCAAAAATTCAACAGAACAATCCTACTCGTCCTATTTCGTGGTTATCATGTACTGTTTGAATGATGTCTATTATAAACCACAGTAAGAACCGAATACCAGTATTTTTGATACCTACATACACTGCATAAAAGGGATCATTTGATTCAGTAGTCTTACCCATAGATGCACACACTGGAGGGGGAGGGAGGGAAACAGAGGGGCATTGCCCTTTATTATTATTATTTTTTTTTTTTATTTTAGAAAAATGCCCTTTTCGTTAAAATAAATTATCTGTGAGGTTGGCCAATAAATCGTATGTTCGTGCTACCATCAAAATTCAAGTGCATAGCGATGTTATTTTATCCATGTTTTCCTAACACCACGCAAAATTTTAAACATGTTCATCGAACATATGTCTTAAAAAAAATTGGTGCAAAGTGAAATCTTAAGAGAACAAATGTTTGTAAGAGGAAGTTTGGGACTAGTGCAACGGTGCCTGAGCATCAAGTCAGCTGTGCATGGCCTAAATCATGAGTCCCTTAAAATGTCTATTCCCAGAACTGATTGCGTCCTTTTACCAAAAATTTGATTGACCATGCCCTGTTAGGGTTCTGTGAGCGACAATGGTCTGTATCAATGCAACCTGACACAAATGACAAATCTAACAGCCAGTACCTTGATAGTTTTATCAGATGATCCGCTTACGATCCGGGTCTCGTCAAACTGAACACATGATATACCTAAATGAAACAAATGAAAACAAATGTAAGACCACCTTAAAATTTAAAACACACTTATTTATAAGTTCACGGTTCATACTACCACTGTTTAGCAAAATTACCTACACTTACAAAAAGGCAATATCATTGTGGTTTTTTCCCCCAACCAAGAGACAAATGTTGATTCCTAAACAAAAGACCTGTACACATACATGGAGAAAGGCAATACCAACTTATGATTCAACTTTATCTTTTTGTAGGCCTAAAATTGTAGTGTCCACAGATTCTACCAGAGAACTTGTTCTCACAGGCAAATCTGAATTCTACGAAACTGTGTTACTTGCGGGGATCCTTCCCTGCCGTACAGCACTTTGTAAAAACCCATCTTTACGTCAATTTCGTCGCTTCCACAAACTTCCCCTCTGCCCCGCTCTCTTCTCTACACACCACCCTTTTTCGCCTGCGGCGACCGCCTCCAAGATCCCGAGCAGGGAGGCGGGAGGAGGGTAACCAAAGTAACACAGTTTCGTCGAATTCAACTCTGAGAACTTTGATTCACCTGCAAGAACAAGTTTTCTGGTAGATTTACCATTTCTCATTCGTAGAATTCTCCACACTTTGTTACTTGTGGGATAGATTCTAAAACGTGCTAATGAAAACGTATATCTAACCTCATTAACTCTTGTCCACCGAATGCGACCCTGTTGCGCCTCGTCCTACGGCACACAAACACACCAGACGACCCACGGGCCCCAATTGTCCATGGCAGCCCCCCTTGCCCTCACACGGGTCCCACAGTAAGTCAACCCATGTAGGTAAATCTAAAGGTCCGGAACCTCGCAACGCCTGCATCACCACGAACCAGGCAGCCACTTCCCATGCCGGCATCGCCAAAACTGCCTGCTTTACTCCGTCCTCCGCCAATTTTGCACACATCTGCCAATTATGGGACAGGAGGGAAACGGGTACGGGAACAGCCCGGACCAAGAGGTGCTAAACGCGTCAACCAACTTCGTCCCGGGGCACCTGCCCCATGATCCAAACCGTTGCAGCCGTCTCGCCGTGGACGCAAACAAATCAATCTCTCGCATCCCAAACCAGGAGCATATCCCTGCAAACACCACCGGGCATAGTTTAAAATCAAAACCGTCCCAGAACCGCCGAGAAAAACCATCCGCAGTGACGTTATACGCCCCGGAACAAATACTGCCGCAAGGATACAACCTGGCCACTGCCAAAGGCACCGCAAGAGACCAGTCAGGGCTGCGGACCTCGTCCCACTCTGCTTGTTAATGTAAGCTACAGCTATCATATTGTCCAACAACACACGCACGTGCCTGCCTTAGGTGTCTCTGAAAGGTCCATACCGCATGAACAACCGCCAACAATTTCCTCATGTTGATGTGCAAAGCCGCCTCCTATGCCTCTCAGCGGCCCTGGGCTCTATTGCCCCTAAGGAAACCCCCCAGCCAACATATCTGTGGAGAGAACCATGGGCGCAGACCTCATGGGCCATTCTTTGGGCGACTCAGCACAGGTCTCGTCGTGAATCATGCTTGAGGTGACCAGTCGACCCCCCCCCCCACCACCGAATCAAATCATCCTGCAAAAATCGCATGTGTAGCCTGGCTCCTGGTACCGCACAAGCTACGCTTTCACACAACCCCAGCAGGCACTGTACGTCAGTCAGCAAATTTTTAACCGCCTGCAGCGCTCCATGCTACTTTTCCAGCGGCAATATTAAGCGATCACGTTCCAGATCGATCACCATACTGATGAAGCATATGCTGCAAGATGGAACCACAACACTCTTTGCAAGCTTCGGGGAAAATCCGAACTTTACTAACACCGTTTTGCGCACGTCTTAGCGCACCTGGTCATGGGCCCACCCCACGATTCTAAAATCGTCAAGATACGTAAACACCAAAATTCCCTTCCATCTCAAGAACTGACACACCACCTTAATCAGTCCCATAAAAATCCCTGGTGCAGGCAACAACCCAAAAGCTAACATGCGAAACTAATATAGCACCCCTTTTCAACTAAACATTAAATACTTCCGGGTGCTCGGTGTGACTGGGACTGAATAACACACCTGCAGTAAGTCAATTTTTGCCATCCACCAGCCTCTTCACCACTACTACCAATGTGTCCAACACGCATGTCCGCACCCCACACGTAATCATTTAATGCTTGAGGTTTAAAATGACCTCCAGCATCCCTTTCGGCTTGGAGACCGGGAAAATCAGGGATTGAAACCCAACCGATCCACCCTGCACTACTTCAATCACATCTTATGACACCATTTCTTGAAGTTTAGGCACAATTGCACCATTATCATCCACCTCAGGCGGCCCAGGCCACACTGCTCTCACTGGCGGCGAACCGCATTAAGCTTAAACTTGCGCCTAGAATCGCCCACAAGGCCCATGCTGACGCCCCAATGGCCGACTACTCCGTGGCCCTCCAGGCCAACGCATTCGCCTTCCACGTGCCATGCCGCCACCAAACACGCTCGTTCTAGCATTTATCCGACGACCGGCCACTGCAGTCGTCTAGTATCCGCCTCACTTCAACAAGTGGAATAAAATTTAGCATATAGTTTCGCCTCATGAACGTGTCCGTGGAATTTCTAAATTTCTACCAACGTGACAATAATATTAAGCCTAACCAACTCGTGGTTTACTTTTACACTATTGCCTAATTTCTTCAATAAATACGCCCATAGGCCATTAACAACGTAGCAATCGTCATCGCTCATCTTTCCAACTACAATGCACTCACTAGTCGACACCGCTTACAAAGAACCTCAAGGGACAGTGAAAAGGGTTCCTTATAACCGAAAATTCTTTATATCCGTTAAGAGTATAGCACTAAATCCGTTACAATGGTTGTTGTAATCTGTTTTTAAAAGCAATAATTCCTTAAAACCAAGTTCCTTATAAATGGTGTCTACTGTATTACCAGCAACTGCCGCCGTGAGCCGCCATCTTGTCTCACACATCAACACGACCAATTAGCCTCCAAACGGGCGTCCACCTTCTCGCCAACGCAACTTGGGTTCCCGTGCTCTGCAGCACACCAACCCAGCTAGCCTTCTTTTATATGCTACTACATGCTAGCGAATTCGTTCCGGCGTCGGCTATTTCTCGCCCACTTCCACATTCATTCACAACCGCCGACCTTCCGCGCCAGTGGTAAGAGAAGTGATGTGTAGAGGAGAGAGTGAGGCAGAAGGGAAATACGAGCTGAAGTGACAAAATTTGCATGCATTTCCGGGGTAAGATGACGCAAAATTACAGGTTTTTACAAAGCACCGTATGGCAGGGAAGGATCCACGACAAGTAACACAGTGAGGAGGATTCTACGAATGGGAACGTAAGTATCAGTGCAGCTGTCACGAAAAAAATTCTGAATATTAAAATTTTCCGCTCCTGAAAGCAAATTCCACACATATATTTAATTTTTTGGGATAGGCCCCCCCCCCCCCGATCACAATAAAAAGAACGAACCAACAGCCTAGATATAGCAAGAACCCTGCAGAGGTCAGTGGTCAAGTTTCCGAGTTGGTGGATCAGTGATTGAGCAGGGTTTGTGTTGGCTGTTGTTTCGTTCTTTTTATTGTGGCCAAGATCGAAAATTTTTCCTCGAAAATTAAATACGTGTGTGGAATTTTATGACATTGTGGCATCTCTCGCTGTCAGGAGCGGAAATTATAATATTCTTTGCCAAATCACCGCATTCAACTGGAAGCAATAAAATTCTAATTTTCCGATTCCCTGATAAGACAGTAAGTCTCAAGTCCTACCTTGTGTGTGTCCTTCAAAGGTACGCACATGGCAAATCCCTTTCAACCAATTACGACGCAGACGATAGCGTTCAATGAAGTCTTTCTTCCACTGCAAGCATTACAAAAAGTAATATCAGTACCTTGCAATAAATAACTTTTAGCATTAAATTCCACAAGACCGAGGGGTTAGTGGGACTGCATTGAAGTCAAACTTACATTGACCCTTTTATGTGAACCCACATGCAAAGCCTGTTGTTTCTGCTCCCCTGCCTTGGATAGCTGCCATTTGGGATCCTTACAGAACTGCTGCCAGAGACACGGTTCACACGCCAGAGTATACCAAGCTCGACAAACGCGACTACACCGAGCAACACTCACTACAAAAATGAAGAAAGACTTAATTAAAAAAAAAGGTAAAAAACGAAGTAATGCATTCTAAAAATATGTATTATCTGACACTAGGGTTGCAATGGTTAGGGCTGTTCGGATACCATAATTCGATATCGGCTCTGCATGATCCACTTTCACCCACTTGCAACCTACACTGAAACTTTTTTTTTCGTGGCTGGTAAGTAAGCCACGTACAAGTACCAAGTACCAAGTACATTTTTTCCCCGAAAGAAAAGCTTCCATCCCCAACTGAATTATTTTTAAAATCTCTACCAGACTTTTAGTGGTTTTGATGCAACTCGTCTGTTTGCATTAGCTTGAAATAGTTTTGATTTGTACCGGTATCGGAACAATTTTGCCAATACGTTTGTACGCAAGTTACCGGTATCGTAATAACCCTGGTCAACTTCATGGCAGGTTTCATTTCTCACATGAAAACTACGCCTAAAATTGCAGTTTCATTGCTTTTCCTGTGCCAAAATTTGATATAAAAGAATAACCAAAAATTCCACAATAGTTTTCTTTAAAAAATATTACAATTCCCTTTTCTGCAGTGTCCAAGTTGAGTTCGCTTTAGATTGATTGATCATTAATTGGTTTAAAAAATCTACATGAACCAGCAGTCGGTTTTTACAACTCTATTGATGAGTCACAAGCAGCAATTTAACTACTTTCAAAAGTACACTGTGTATCAATGATACTGTATTAGATTTATAAGATATGAACTTGGTTCACATTGTATTTGTTTATATATAGACGGTAAATGTTTACGTGTTGATGACAAGGGAATGATTGACGAAACTGTATAACCATAAACAATTCACACAGATAAAACTGACTTTTAATTTTATCATTGATTACGCCAGGATAAACGTTTCGAAATAACAAAGTTTTTAATATTCGTAAGAAGTGCCAATACCAGTATTGATCTATGTTTATTTACTACCCACTCTTGCAGGAGAGACCCAGCAAATTACAATTCACAAATGGACTTGACTCAATTCCCTACAGACATGGTCGAACGGGAAATACGCACTTTCAAATCGAAATAAACTCTGAAAATTCATGCACTTTCACGAGCGCATTCGTTGTAAGTGCTGCTGCAGCCCACTGATCTTTATCGGTGGTCTACGGCAGCAGTTACAACGAATTCGTTCAGTAAACAACAGGAATGTGAGACTCAAAGTCGAAGACTAAGAAGCGGCATGAAGTGAAGACATACGGCGTGTGATTCAGTCATGTGTTTGTTGAAAATTAGATGAACATGAATTTTCAGTATTTATTTCGTTTTCAAAGTGTGTATGTTTCTCGTTCGACCATGTCTATAGCTATTTAGATTCAGAGTTAACAAAAAACCACGGAATTTTCCATCTCAATTCCCTAATTTTTTATGCGACTCGGAATGTTAATTGTCATGAACTACGGAGCAGAATGCTACATTTGCTGCGGAGCTCGCGCCTGGAATCAGTCGTTTAACTAACAAACAATGGCGTCTTTTGTCAAGCCAATGCTTTGAGATTTCTTAGAAAAAAAACCAACCATCGTTCTCTGTGTGATTTGTGAGATTTCTTAGCCTAAAAACGCACAACTTTTTGGATATGTTGGCAACTGCTGCAATTTTCAGCAAGTGGAATTTTTTCTTTTCTGATTGACAACCTTAATAGAAGCGTAAGGGATTAGAGATGAAAAAGGCAAACTGAATATCACAAGAAAAAATAATAAACTGAATAATACAAGTGATGTTGTTTTGTTAACAACCCCAAATCAAAAGGTAGTCAACCTTTCTGCAATGCATTTTAAAATTGACAGATTTCTTTCTGCGAACTAATAATCACCCCCACCCCCACCCCTGCCGGCCATGCAGAAACCATTTTGTTATCGTTTTCTGCTTAAAACTCTGTTTCCTTGGATATGTTAAACATTTTTGGGCCGGAAGACAGCCGGAGGGGAGCTATTCAATCCTCTCGAATGTCAACCAAACAACACCTGCCAATTGGCCAGCACACCTTAAATAGTGCTTGCCATTTCCTTGTTCTACTCGCCACTTCCCAAATAAACCATAAATGATACATGATTTTTTTTTTCAAATTTGCAGTAGGTCTATGCTTGTGTTGTACACTTTTCTTACCCCTGTATATTATAGAAACTTTCAGTGCGTAAGCCTTACAAGACAGAGCAAAACATCCGCTAAACAACCGCTCATCCCTAGTATGGTTCCAGAGATGTGGTTACTTCAATATCAATAAAAAAAAATTCCTTTTCTCTGTCTGCGTCATGCACGCTCATCTGCGAGAAACTCGCACATCGCACTGCATTCTGCTTTAGGGGCAAACAGACATAACAGAAGTTAATACACGTTTCGCACATTTATCGCAATGAGGTCAAAAAGCATCAGTTCAGCATCAGTACAAGTGCATCTAAAACTGAACTAATCATTTTTGTTCTTATTGTGATAAATGTGCGAAACGTGCGTTAATGAGTGTTAAAACAACATACCTTCTCACTACTACATTCATTGCTGGATTCACAGCTTTTGCAGCGTTGACAATGGTTAGAGTGACGGTAGCAAAACCGTTTCTCATGTGGGGGAAAATAGGAAGATGAATGTAAAAGCGCTAAAATTGTTACAATAGTTCATTTTGTCCTTGTGTTGTAGGGCTCAAAGTAGTGCAATAATCAGTTAAAGATAAACAATGGTAAAATTGGAATTCTAAACAATGCACAAAAGTGAAGCCAAATTTGTCTAACTGTGATGCTACAACCAGTGTATGTTTATATTTGCATTTCTACTTGGGTAGCAAGTTAACTGCAAATTTTAGAAGAGTTTTTTTTTTTTAACAAATATGTTGTCAAACATGCATTAAGCTTGAATCCAGGGGTGGGGGAAATCAATCATTTTTCCCCATCAAAACTATATCAACAAAACATATTTTTTTTAAATAAAATTTGTTGTTATTACTTAAAAATCAGGTGTTGGCACCACAGCACTATAATATTAGACACCGCCTCATTTGTGAGTACCGGAGAAAACAAGAATACCAGGGTACTAAGCTTGGTACCGGCACCGGCTGAAAAATGTCTGGTCACTACACAATCTGTAACGTTAAGAACCAACAGAAAAATAAAATTGAGTTCAAAGTTCAGTAACCTACTCTAGGTGCTTATTTTTTGTGTGTATTTTTTTGGAGGAGGAGGGGCTACGTAAATGAAATTGACGATTACATTTCCAACCTTAATTAGTTTGATTAGGTTACTTAAAAAAAATACCGTTGGTACCGGAAGTACCGAATGAAGTACTGCCAACTTTTAAGAACCGTTAAATACTGAGTTCCGCGGTACCTAGGCTGGTACCGGACCGTCACACAAATTTCGGGTACCGCCCAACACTAATTTCAAGTCGTGTTGCGAAAAGGAGTCATACAGGAAAGCCAACCAGGAGGAATGTACCTTTGACTTTGCGTCTATGTCCTACTCTACAATTAATTACTTTAAACTGAACAAACACAATCATGAAGACTGGTGTCCCATGCCCAGCCAACGTTAAGCATGAGAAGCTCCAGTTTGATAATGTGGCAGTCAACTCCACCAAGATGACCACTCATGGTGAGTCGTTAGGTAACACAAATGTTTTACCTTCAATCTACTCTTCTATATCGAACCGATATTTGCCAGTTAAGAGCCTAATGGGTAAAAATCAGGTGAAATGCCAAACATGAAGAAATATTACTGAAAGCCTGTCATAAAATTGAAAACTGCATGTGAGCCAAGCTTCACGTAAATGCTTTTCACACTCGACTTGGCCAATTCCAAATAATTAATTTGAGCAAAACAACAATTAGTGCAATGTCATAATTATTCAACATTGTTACTTCGCTTTCCTTTCGAAACAACCAGGGAGCACGAGATCTCGCACAATTTAACAAAAACATCTATCCGCTGTACAACGCTTGCGATATTGACAATAGTTTGAGCTTGACTTGAACAGAAAGGGAAAACGTAGGCCTAGATAAAATTGTATGTTTAATATTGTAATTATCTTTTTTTCTCACCTGTACAAGCTAAAGTTTGGTAAAAAAAATAAAAATAAAAGCCAGCCGCCCACCCGTATATTGCTTTTGAGTGATAAACTGCCGTAAAACAAGGTACTTTTTTTTTTATTTTTGCCCTTACACTAACTTCACTGTCGGAAAATATACAAGAACTTCGAAGATTGTATTAGTGAGGTGCTGGACATGATTGGCTTTGGTGATCAATAAGAAATACAGGTAATTTATTTACCACCAGTTTAGCATTGGTTTGGTGTAAAATAAAACTTATCACGACATTCTTACTAATTGTTTACATAAAGATACTCACCTGCATCCAAAAATGAGAATATGTACAAAGCAAGATGAGGTGGCAGCCAAGATAATAAATCTTGGCAGTTGGGAGGGCACGATTGGTGGCTTTTTGTATCCATGGCAACAGAGAGGACATGGTTCTGAGATGGCCCACAATCATTCTGAAATGTGGTAAGGTTAGAAAGAATTGGTCAAGAACGAAAGTTAGAGGCTCGAAGGCAATCAGATACCGCCCTAGTTCTAACCACACTAGTGGGGAAAAAAACTACAGTAGTGTCAGAGTGAAAACAAAATCCACAATTTCAGTCAAAAGGTCAATTGTGACCTTCTCTATAGAATTAATTTCCTCCATATACCATCTTTGCGTTAGGACTAAATAAAACTTAAAATGTGTAACTTTATTTTTTGTTGACCATTGCACGCTTTTCCTCTGCAAACATGATAACACAAAATTCAAAAAAGCAGTTCCTCTTCTGTGGCTAGGCTATGCGAATTTTGAACAAATAAACTTATGGTGTTGATGGGGTTGCAACCTTTCGTCTTCTTCACGCCTTGTCCGAACAAGAAACGGCCACATGTAAATAAGACAATTTCTAACGTAATCAAAGCCTGAAGATAAAAGGTTGTAAACCCATCACTACCGTGGGTATGTTTGTCAAAAATTGGCATAGCAACAGAACTGTTGTACTGCTTTTTGAATTTTGCGTGGATTTTGTACTATTGTATCATGACTGACGATATACAAAGGAAATTGTCATATGGCGTTTTTGCATTTCTTGGCAAATGGAAGTCAACCCTTAAACTATGAAAATTGTAATATCCACCCAACAGCAAAACTGGTTTAAGAGAAGCCGTCAAGTTTCCAAAAAGGATCAGCCTTTCAAAGTAGTGATATCATTCAACCAGGGAAAGAGCACCAAGGTTAATCCTATTAGCCAAGTTAATCGCACCGAATAACACTTTAGACGTCAATTGAAAACTTGAAAATTGCTACCGCTAGATGGTGTGAGATCCGACCCCCCCCCCCCCCCATGGCTGAACGGCGGGCCCATGACCATATACAGACCATCGCGGTGTTATCAGCAACTTTGACAGAGGTCCACCTTGATTGAACCGTTATTGTTTTTGGTGATTTTGTGCTTTTTCTTGTCTCTCCCAAACTCCAAATGTACCTCGTTGTACGGCATAGAATAAATATAATATTCTAGTTTTCATTTAACGTTTGAACTATAAGTCGTTGTGACTAACTTGGCTAACAGGATCAACCTTGGCGGCCTTTTCCTGGTTAAATGATATCACTACTTTCAAAGACCGAACCTTTTTGGAAACTAGGCGGCTTCTCGTATACAAGTTTTGGTTTTGGGTGGATCTCGTTCTTACTGTGGATTGAGGCATTGCCTTTTTTTTTTTTACCATGGCAGAATTGATGACAAAGTACTTTTTTTAGCGGAATTTTTTTCACTACCCTTCATGCAGGAAATTCTGTCTAGCGCTTTGTGATTTTTTCTTCAACATTTTATTTTAAAAAAAACGTTGCTTGCACATCATCTGGAGAATTGGCCCTTACTGAAAGGAGGGATAGCTTAAAAAATCTCTAGGATGTTTCTGTAATGAAAGAAAAGATTGCCTCCATGGAAACTGAAGCATCCTACATTGTATGCCAATCAATTAAGTAACAAAAGCAATTAATGACTATCAAAAACTTGACAGTGATGAAGGGTGTGACATTTCCTGTAGTAGGCCTATGTCAACTTAAACGTTGACCTCACATTTCACTGCTAATCACTTGGAATTTCCAGTATCACAAGTATATTTAAAACTAAGCTGTTGCATGTTTTTCAAATTTTCATATCAAACCTAACCAAAACACACACAATAACAGCTTTTTATAACACATTTGAAAACATACCGGTTCCTTTACTAGAGAGACTTCGATAGACCATCGACCAGGATCTACAGATCATGGATTGATCATTCCTTAATTGGGTTCAAATATTCCCCAGTAACTGTTTATACACAATCCTACAATGTAGGCCTACCAATGTGTTCCGGGTTTCACTGGTTCCATCGTTCATCGTGGATTAATCCTTAATCGGTTTCAAATGTTCCCCAGCAACTGTTTACACACAACCCTGCATTTAAGCCTATCAATGTATTTTGGGTTTCACCGGCTCCACCGATCATCGTGGATTAATCTCTAATTGGTTTCAAATATTCGCCAGCAACTGTTTATACACAACCTTACAATGTAGGCCTACCAATGTATTCGGGGTTCCACTTCAAGCAAACAGGAACATTAGGAATGCCTACCTCTAGACACGCAAAAAAATATAAAATAAAAATGATTCAAATTTGCACTAAAACTTAATTTGCAAAGCTCATTAAAAACATACCTTCTACTCATCTCGATTTCAGCCGTAAACTTTTTTTTTTATCAATTAGACAGTCCAGGAAACAAAAACGCACAATTTCCAATACCAGAATACCTTAACAGTATTCTGCAAATTTACTAAGACTGGACACTCGTCATCTTCTTCAGGTACTGTACTATGATTTCTACGATTTAGAAATCATAGTGCCTGATGATGTCAGACGCGTGAGCAGTCAGTCGAAAATTTGCAGAATACTGGTAATTATTCTAGCCTAGTATCTGAAATTGTGCGTTTTTGTTTCCTGGACTGTCGAATTGTTAAATGAACTTTCAGAGTGATAACCGCTACCCGCTGCTACCGTATTTTCAAACTTTTTTTTTATTTTAAACTTTGTTCATTCGTTTACTTTCCTTAAAAGGACAAGAAGAAAAATCCTTGGATCTTGGATATGTTTAAAAAAATGTGCTGGTCAATTTTTTAAAATAGTTTTCGTTCGTTATTGGAAAGAATGTTTTTCCCCTCGATAATTTCTCCCAAAAGTGGCCAATTTGACATGTCAATGAATCTATTTTGCGTTTTTTTTTCAAGCTCTTCAGCTAATCTTAAGTTGACAACTTAGGCCTATTTAGTAAAAAACAAAAATTGGTAAAAAAAAAAAAAGTTACGAGACTGATCAAGTATCCTAACAACTGGTCTCTTGTATCTCTTGTAGCCTTTTCATGTTAAGATTTCAATATCTGTTGTCCATTAAGGTGTAGACTGATCTGAAAACCATCTCAGGTGTGGTAAACACAGACCACAGCCACAGCTCATACGGGCTTTGGGCAACACGTTGAAATAAGCCCTTCACTCCAATTAAGTGTAAAAGCTAAGGCTCTACTCGTGCCAAGCATCAGAGGCAAGATTTGCAGATTAAGTGGTAGTGTAAGTAAGAGCTCTGCCAGCTCTTCCCTACATAACTGAGTCAAGCCGATAATATTTTCAGCAAGGCAGGCACGACGAAGGATTTGTGATCAGTAGAACTAGCTGCATTTCACACATTCTCCCAGACTGAAGGGGTAAAAGGTATTTCCCATCTAAAAGCGTAAATTTTCTAATAGGCATCGTTTTTTTTAGTACTGCATACTCATCATGCCAACACACGTCACATTACTGTTGTTAGGTTTTTTTTTTTTTTTAATGGGTAGCGCGACAACAGGCTTGCACTAGTCCTATTCGTTAATGGCGGAATGCCAGTAGGATCACTGGCAACGAGTAGATGGGATAATATGCAATAATTTGGGCTCAAGTTGAAGTTACGACAGGTGTAACCACAGCGCAACGCTTGGTAGCTTAGTTCAGCATACAGGTCATTCTGAAATTAATTGGCTCGGTAAGCACTATCTACTCGGAACGGTAATAAAATTGTGTATATAACTTTTAGTACTAATTAGTACAGTACTTAGTTTTAAATGCAAGTTTATTAAGGAAAAAAGGTAATATAAAAACATATGGCCTATTTCTCTTGATTCACAACAGCGTTAGCCTGTTTAGATAAATTTTTCTTTGTTCCGACTTCTGATCAAATACTGGATTTAGAAGTACGCCCAACAATTATTGAACTTCCTAAGCCCACGTTTAACTTCAGACATTTATAAATGAAATTTTATGGAGATGAACAATATTAACTTTACCAATATGATACCGATACCCATTCAGTATCAAGAATATTGCTGATACCAGTAACGATACGGATGTCCAAAATTTAATCCCCATTTTTTTTTTTTTTTATCAATGCTGTATTTTTAGTTGAAAAGCCCAATAATTATTAAAATAAAACAAATTTAAAACAGTATCAACAGTTAGGCTAAAAGAAAGCTAGGATTAGGAAGATACTGTACTCTGTGATTGCCTGAGCAAAACGGCGCAAACCCCTTAACGGTTCCAGAGTTATCGATATTTTAGCAAAAGTTGCCGAAACCGATACAGAGCTGTTATCGATGCATCCTTAAACTGCATTCTAGCCATGCTCGCACATCATCCAAAATGTGAACTGGGATTCATAAACAAACGGAGTCACTAAGATGCGTGCTTGGAAAGTCTTCCGTAACGGGTTACCAGGACGATCAAGGAGTTGGACAGAAAATTATACACGATTTCATGGTTTGAGTGCAGAAATGGAACGTTTTTCCTAGTTACTAGGGGACCATGGAACATTTTCCATACGTGCTATTCGAGTATAGAACTCGAACGCTTTTCGCCAGTTACTAGGACTCCATCGAACATTTTCCATACGTGCTATGATGAGACAGGTGACTAAAGAATGAATGAATGAATGCATCCCATGCTGTACGGCACTGAAAACAAAATCAAGTTGGTTAACGGAAGAGGTAATACAACGATTAATGCTTAATTAAATAGATTAGTTTGTAGGTTTTAATACTAGATTGTAAACACCAGTTGCAAATCAAATACTGCGTAGTAGAAATGCTACGTCACCCGACAGGAGCATAATTTTTCGTGTGCTGCGATATTGGTATCGTTAGAAATTGGTGTTGCAGTTACAGTATACACCGTTTATAAGGAACTCGGTTTTAAGGATTTATTGCCTTTAAAGAACAGATTTAAAGCAAGCATATTAGTAACAGGTTTAGTGTTGTTCCCTTTCGGATATAAAGAATTTTTGGTTGTAAGGAACCCTTTTCACTGTCCCTTGAGGTTCTTTGTAAGTGGTATCGACTGTACCATGTTTGACAGTATACTGCTCAACACTATAACACAATTAGGGCACGTTTACGCAACAAGTCATTCTCGCTCGCTGAATGCTATTTGCTAGTCAACCGTTGTTTATTTATGATTAGTTTCCCGTTGCTACTAAACGAATGTGGTAATAGATAACAAATTGTATGTACTGTAAATAACAACACGGATAAAGAACAAAAGTGCTACAGTACTTTTAAACATTGCTACAAGATCGTTGTCATTTCACGCTATTTCCAAAATTTGCTATTCTCCCTCAAAGTACAGCTTCTAGCAATGACCAAACGTCGGTAGAATAAATAGCTTCTCGCAGTAAGAATTCAAAATCCAACATAGCGTCCATTTCGTGGCTATCAAATCGAAGACAAACCATCGAATGCTGGCATACAAAAAAAAAACAGTCTGTCGTCTCGTTGTCATAAATCGACACTCAAATGTTGCAAGCATCGTACGCCGTTTCACGATGCACGAGGAGAATATATGCATTAGTGGTCGACCGAAACCAAGTTTTTCACTTTCGGCCGAAACCGAAACCACTACCGAAACCGGAGATTTGGTTTCGGCCGAAACCGAAATCGCTACCGAAACTGGCAATTCAGCTTCGGCCTAAACAGAAACCACTACCGAAACCAGTAAATCGGTTTCGGCCGAAACCGAAACCACTACCGGAACCGGAACCAAAACCTAACATTAATAATATCACTTTTAATAATTAGACAAAAAGTAAGGATAACATCATTAAATCATGAGTGTATGGTTTTTCACAGACGTAGACTAGACTGGGAGGCAGAGACCGGTTACCTCTTTTCTGCCGCTAGGCTGAGCAAATCCACGCGCGCCCCTCACCCCTACACCTAAAAATATGTCAATCTTACGTAAATAATTCATGACTTTCGTTTGCATTTTATTTCTGCTTGCTAGTTTTTTTTTAATTTTAAAACGATTAACTCGTGTCAGTAAGGGAGATCCAGACCACCAGAAAAGAGTTTGATTCAATGAGTATAAGTCTGGATTGAAAACGTAAATAAAGACAATTAAAGCATAAATTCCCCGCATTGCAACGATGCCATTATAAATATGATTAAATATGGATTGAAAAAAATGTATATATTATTGATAGGCATGGCAGAATAAAGCAGGATCTGCATGTCGGTGCCCGTGGGCCTAGTTAGACTACACGGAAATTAGCTTTTGCCAGGAGGGGAATTGGTTTCGGTTTTACCGAAACTGCACCATAGAATTCAACCGAAACTGACCTATAACTTTTTGGCCGAAACCAGAAACGAAACCGAAACCACAAATTTCACGGTTTCGGTACGGAAATTCGGTCGACCTCTAATTTGCATCTGCTTTGTTGCCATGGTTACTAATGCGCATAGACAACTCGAAAGCCACATACTCCGGTAAAGGTGAGAAGCTGCCATCAGATTTGGTATTGATCAAGTAAAATCCAGTGAGCAAGAAAACTGTCGTTGCGTAAACGAGCCCTTACAACATTGTAAGGGCGCGTTTACGCAGCGACTCGCCTTTACATTCTCGCAGCTAGAACTCAATCGCAATGGCAAAGGTGACATTGCCATGGTAACGCCGCTAAATGGATTAGCTAAATCCGACATCGTTTAAATAAATACGTGTAGTCTTATAATCCGTGCCAATAATATAATGAATTCCTCATGACGAAACAATTTTCCCAAACACTTCTCAACTCACGCTATTTGTTATTTTCGTTGCGAGGCGGCAGACATAAAACCGCCGCCATGTTGGAATTTGAGGTGATTTCTAGCTTCTAGCTGCGAGAATGCAAAAGCGAGTGGTGGCGTAAACCCGGCCTTATGAAAGCTAAAAGTATTTCTTTTATTACCAACAATGCCTTCAGAACCAAGTTCTTCTGATCATCATCAAATTGGTTGAACCACATCTTCATTACATCCAGACGAGTCTTAAACTCGGTAGGATTCACCTTCTTCACAGAAGAACGTGAACAAGAGCGGCTACGACTATGAACAATTGCAGTTTGTGTTTCGAGATTGACACAGTCTTGGTGGGGGGAGGAAGAGGTGGTTTCATTGTCATTTACGGCGTGACGTTGGCGATAATGAGAAGGCAAACTGCGAGACTTTCGATTGTCGCAACCAGCCCTCCTGCGCTGGATACGATCTTCTAGCAGACGGCCTGGCCAGCGCAGAATCAAATTATAGGCTGAGGTGAGATGGACAACTGCGGATGGAGTTTCTGCCGACTCGCAGTCCTTTCCGTCACCACCATATTCATCGCTGCTGCTGTTGCTTTCGGTGCTGTCACTGCACTCACACGAAATATCGCACGATGATCGGCTACGTGTACTATTACGTATCGTACGCTGGCTCGGCTCCCATTCAGAATTTTTACGTCCAGAGTCATTTGGTGACACGGATGATGAACATGCATCGATTGTGAAATCTGGCCAAGAAGAGGAAATGGTTCTTGAATCCACACTTTCCACACAAAAGCAATGCTGATCCCGCATTGCATCGCTGCCAGACACCCCTTGTGAAGTGCAATGGTTGTACCAGTTAGCGTTTCGCTCCTCCACCACCCATGGCCGCAGGCTACGGTTAAATGGGACGACAACGGGGAGTGGCTCTGTAACTTCCTCACATGTTAAGACATCCAGATGACTTTTCGGGGAGCAGAGACGGTGAAGGCAAAGAGGACGTAGAGCCGACTTTTCGTTCTGCAGCACAGAGTTGCCATTTAAATCCCAAACGCCTGAAAGTAAAAGTAAAAACTTCGTTGAGTAACTTCATACAAGTAGCATCATCTCAGCATGAGCGGGTAGATTGTTTGGGTGAGTTACGCGATTCTCTTTAGGAGCAACAAAATATCATTTAGAGTTTTAGTAGAGTCAAGGTTTGTAGTGTTTGCATAAGAAACCGCTCCAAAATTAATGAAGTATACAGGTTTAACAAGAGTAGACAAAAGAATATCCGCACTACAAGACAGCACAACGTTCTCTATAAGTTCACTCATCACGATGACGGAAGAGCCGGAGCTTCGTTTCGTTTTGTGAGGCAGCTCGACCACTGGGTAGGGAAGCCACCTCGCACTACTAGTTGGTGCCATCGTCGTTTTTGTATGTAGCGCCTGTCTGCATAATCGGACTGACTTCTTGTCTAGCTGGATGCCTGGTGAACCTGAAAGCCAACGTGGCAAACTAACTTAAAACTCCATTTTGCATTTAGAATTGCTGGCGCCCTTCCAGCATGATATGTGAACTAAAATGTCTGCCCGTAACGTCTCAATACAGAAGGGTTCTACAAAACTAAACTCACCCAAACAAGCCATTCATTTATAACCTCAGCAACATTAATGTTAGCGATACCAACTACAGTGGATGTCATTTATCAACAAATGGCTGTCGCTCATTGTCCGCGGCCAAAAATCAAAAATCAAAAAAATCAAAAATTTAACTTTTTCGGCGGAATTCCGCGGCAACCATTATATGGGTTTCCACAACTTTCGGCGTCAATAAAATTAAGTTTCCACGACATTCCGTGACCCCCACCCCTAATAAAAAATGTTTTCTTTAAATAAATTGATTATTTTTTTTTAGTTTAGCCTACATCTACGCCCACTTCATACTTGTCATGGTAGAGACTTACAAGTTTCCATAATTGGACTATATCAATAATTTTTGCAAGAATAAATATTTCGTTAGTGCCTCACTTCATGGGTGACGAAAAAAAAACCAACTCGCTCCATGACCAACGACAATTTTTTCTAACTACCTGCTTAAAAGGTTAACCAAACCCATAAATTTTGGTAAAAAAACGTGCGATTTGGGGTAAATAATTGATTTCCGCGAGAAATGTTCTTTTCCGCGATCGTTGGTGGAAACTTTAATGACCCCAAACATAGCAATAATCCCGTACCACTGAAAATAAACTTTGTCAGAAGCTTAATTTAAGATCCGCGATTTTTGGCTAATCGTGGAATCGCGTATTATGAGTTACTCTACAAATGGCTATCTGGAAAGTCGGAGGGAGGGGGAGGGGATGTGATGTTTGCCAAAACATTTTTTTTTTTTATCACAGAAGTACATGCCTAAATCATGTTTGAAAAGCTTAAATCTGATGGCAGGAAGCGATAAAGATGGGTACTTGTGATAGTGGTAGACAAAATGTTTAAAATTTGTATATTCGTGGGAACCAATTAGTAACTCGATTTTGGTTAAATAAACGAATACCGGAGGCATCGGAACCGCTCAAATTTGAATTAGCAAGATGTCCACAGTGCTAGTAATGTAGTAAAAAGTCCTGTAAACCCTGAAAGCCTGATGAAGACACAGGGGTTTGTTGTCCGTCGCTCGCGCGTCGAATGGATATACTACTATGCATATAATGAAAGGGGTACGTGAAACCAGCCAGAAAACATATCGTAGAACAATTGGGCGTTATTATATTTTACGCTTAAGCGCTATTATCTTCAATGGAACAGGCGCTGCACGTGTTTATTGAGAACTTGTCTAACGTTTCAAGTCATTATTTAGTACTCTTATGTTGTCCTGAGCGACCTGAGAAGTGTTAACATCGAGTTAAAACCATTACCAAAAGCAATGCCGGAAGTTGACTGGAGCGCAAAAAATGAAAAGCTTCTCAGATGGCTCTGGACAAACTAGTGGTACAAATAATGACTTAGAAAGTGACACATGTTAACAATAAAGAC
>JAHWFP010184599.1:20933-34759 GCA_023313725.1 Lithobius niger | reverse complement strand
ATAATGACTTAGAAAGTGACACATGTTAACAATAAAGACGTTCAGTGGGAGTTCCAGTGATTATAATAGTGATTATAAAAAAAAAACCGGATTGTTCCAATTTAAGATTTCTGGATGGTTTCACATCTTTCATTATGTGTATAGTACTGTATCCATGTGACGCGCAAGCGACGGACGACAAGTCCCTATGGATGAAGACTACAGGTGGCCATCGGAAATTAGCAAGGTAAGAAATATCTCGAAGTTGTGAAAGTGAGCGAACTTTGTGTAAATATGTAAATAAATGTCAGGTTTTGTTTTGTGTGTATTAAAAAGTTTTTTACTGTTTAAATGTTTTGGGATTTCTTTTCACAGTAACCGAAAATAAGCTGTAAGAAAATATCATTTTTCCCGAAAACATATTTAAATTATCATACATGGACATAACAACGAGTAATAGTTATACCCCGATCCTTGGTGAACTGTGTCGGATTTTTCACTCGATGGGCGATAACCCGCACACGACCTATCCGCTAGAACTACGTCTAGATGACGTCGAAGCTGAGGCGCCACCGAGACGTAGTTCGAGCGGATTGGCCATGTAAGGGATATCGCCAATCGGCTCATAAATCCAATACAGTTTGCCCAGGATGGTATAATTAATTTATCGCACGGTCCCTAACTTTCAAAATGAAAAAACAATCGTTGTAGTCAATGGAAAGTTTGCTTCCGTACCTCTGTAGTCAGGAGGTTTGTGGATGATAGATTTGAGCAGGGAGGGGGGGGGGGGGAGGTATCTTGACGGTGGAATTTTCTTTAAAAAAAAGATGTAGGAGAAATGCTTGTTTTTTTAATTCAGTGGACTGGTGTCTATTACCGTATTGCACATCACATTTATCATGTAAAAATTACGTCGTTCACCTCACAGTCACATCATGTGACGACACAGCACTTAGTGTGGTGATATATCCCATTTCACCATACGTTAGTGTGGCATAAGAATATCACGCACTGTAAAGTGTGGTGATGTGGGATATACCACTGATTGTTTTTAGCATTGTGAAAGTTGGGGACCGTGCGAAAAAATAAAATAATAAGTTGATTTTTTTACTTCCCGTTTTTTTTTCCAGTTTGTGCCAGGTTAACTGACAACATATAAACAGACCTTAACTTCAGTTAAAAGTTAGCAGGGGTTCATAAAATGGCCGAACAATTCGGAGAAAATGTTGTTAAAACGGGGAAATTTTGGCCTCTGTAAATGAATAATGCGTACCGCTGTCGATCCCTGCGGAGCGATCTTCATTGTGTTGTCTCAGCACTGTGCCATCTGACGCTAATTTGTGGTTTCCCTTAACAGGGGCCAACGAAGGTTGATCAACACACTTGGAAGGGACGTCGTCGGTTGTTGACACAAGAACATGCTTTGAATTTTTCAGGGGATGGTTCTCCAATGCGGCAGACTGACCGCTGCCTTCCGAGGACCAAGTCTTCACACCCACATCATCCGAGTTTGGAGAGTCCATAGCAACAAATGCTGCAACATATCTAAAAAAAAAAAAATTTAATAAACTCATAATGAACATGACTGCATTGTTTCAGAAAGGAATACTTCTAATACATGTCTGCGTTGCTGCAGTGTCGGTAAAACTGATAGTAAAAGAATGGCTATAAGGAAAGCCTGGGTTTAGAGAAATAACCAGACCTTTACCTGGTAGAGAAAAATCAACCAAAAATTAAGGGTTGGCCAACTAAAGAGTAAGAGCCGCAATGCAATTAAATTTCAAAATTTCTAGTCCATTAAATTTTAAAATCACTAGTCTATGCAGACACATCTTTCACGCAATACAGCACCAATTGCAAGACAATTTCATGGTGCAGTCATGCTGCCTATAATTTTTAATGTATTTTACAGGTAGGCCACATTTGCAAGGCTGACGCTATTGATGACAACATTTAAAATCAAATTTATACAAATTTGTTTGCTCTGCTACTGAATGCCACTGGACTGAACTTTTTACGCGAGAATTATTTATTTTTGCACCCATACTTCAGGGGTCGAAATATATGGATGCACAGGGGCAAATTGCACTCCAAAATTGCAATTTGCACTCTAGAAGCAACTCTTGGAGTGCAAAATTGCAGGCCGAAGTTGAAATTTACATAACTTTTAAACCGCACAATCTAGAGACTTGCGATTTGCGGCATTTTAAACAGCTTGGAGTTAGATTTCCAGTGACACCATTCCTACCAAAGTAGTTAAAATCCAGTAGTTACATTTGGTTAAATTATGGGTACAGGTTTTCAGTCGAGTAGTTAAATAGTTTTAAGCAAAGTGCAGAAAAACGGTACATATTATTGTGACGCTGAACGGTAGAACTTTCAACGGCTATAAAATAAAAGACAATTATTGGTTTACGTTTGGGTTTTGCACTCCAAAAGTTCGTTTTTTGCATCCCAGTAACATATTTTGTAGTACAAATTTGCACCCGGATCAAAATTTGGAAATTCGACCCCTGATACTTACGAAAACCATTCGCCACTATTGTTTTCAGGATAGCCCAATGTTTGAGTGTTTTCTAGATGCTAGGCAGATGACCAGGTTAATTGATGGGTCTAGTTTGGGAAGCTGCTGGAGAAGGTGGTTCAGAAGTGGGCCATTCGGCTGCTGGCAAATTGGCAGGATGGACAAACAATGTCCATTCGTTGGAACGGTTTCGTTTCTACAAAGTTACAAGTTTGCAACGGTGTTAGACAAGGGAGTAACCCTCCCCCCCCCTCCCCCCGCTTTGTTTGGACACATGGATTCTTGTAGTCAGTCACTTGCTGAGAAAGGCATTGGCTGCTTCGTTGGGACAGGTTGTGAACATTTGTGAACAGGTTGCGGCTCAGCTGAATTTGTGCTTAAACCCTGAGAAATTGGTTTGCCTGGTGGTTGTACCCAAAGTCGTGAATGGAACACGTCTTGTCTTGTTTACTGTGGCTGAACGAAATCTAAAGTCGAAAATGACGCATTACCAAAAGTTTTGTTTATTCTACTTGGTTTTGCCGTTTGAGTAGCAGCAAATTTTCGGTGACATTAATATTGTGGTAGGCGTTGGCCCACAATCTTCCACCTTCTTCAGGCTTCTGAGTAGTGTTACTGGCTTTTAACAATGCCTAGTTGGCAATGTTGTGCTTTTCAAATTTCCGCCCCGTTGCTTGCTCTTGCCTGCATTAGTTATGTTGTGGCGATGGTGACTCCCTCTCATCTCCTCCCTCTTGCGTTGGCATTAGTTTTCCCAGCGTGTGGAGAGTTTGGCAGTTAGATTGGGCGTCACAATCTTCACAATGTTTGTTGTGCAGGCTCCTGGATGTTCATCAATGGAACTTTTGCCTGCCTTAAGTGTTGGAAAACATGAGCACCTGAGCGCTTTCCCAAGCGATGGGTGATTCGTGTGCATCTGATGGTCACCAACACCGCTTTTCTTGTTATTTCTCTGTTCCACGGCCTGATGGTGCTCAGAAACTCGTGTGCAAATTCATCTCCATGTCTCCCCCATGTAGATGGCTCGGCAGATTCTGCATGGAAAGGCATATACTGCTGCCTGCGTGTCGGGGATCGGGTAGTGGATTTGGTTCCTTGTCTACTGCAGACTGCAGTTCTGGAGCTGGTTGGATGGGTTTCTACTTTGGGTGGATTTGGGGTTGGTGATGGGGAGTATGGAGTATATGGAGAAGGGACGGCTGTCTCACCTATCTTGGATCCTTGTTCAATGTTCTGTGTGCGTTTACTCCTGACTAAAGTTCATAGGTTGGCGGAGTTTTTAAAGAAGCAGTCCACTTTGAATTGGCTTAGCCTTTTCTTGACTCGCTCGCTTTTTCCTTACAGGTATGTAATCACCTCAACCGGGTTTTGCTTTCTCCTCATAAAGGAAAACCATCACAGCAAAACCCGGTAGAAGTTACCACAATTAATGCCACCGAAATTCGCTGCTACTCCAAACCGAAAAATCAAGTGGAGTAGAAAAAATTTTGGTAATGCGTAATTTTCGACTTAGAATTCTTTTAGTTGCATATTCTTTTGTTTACTATTATACTTTTATACAATTTCATCGACACACAACCAATGTACACTAAATAAACAAAGGGAACCTGAGAAACGAAAGAAACGGTTACGTGCTTTAGATAAAATGAGTAGGTTTTCTTGGTAGCTTAAGTTTACTCTGTTATTAGATTTGCAGCAGCACAGCCAACGTGTTTACAAACACACCCAATTTTAATCTTATGTTTGCCTAAGTTAGCCTGTTTATACTTTTTATTTTATTACCGTAAACTACCTATTAAACGTCCTGGCAAAGCTACGCCCCCCCCCCCTCAAAAAAATTGCTGTAAGGTCAGAAATCGTAACATTACCTAGTTACAGCTCCTTTCCCTGCAGATCATAGTTTTTGTGCTAGAAATTTACTAAAAGCTTCGTACTTTCAAGGAAATCAATGTTTCACCCCCTTAAATCGTGATTTCATCAGCACCAAAAATTAACTAAAACATTCGTACATAAAGCAAAGTAGTGTTGGGTGGTACCAGACATTTTTCAGCCGGTGCGGTACCAAGATTAGTACTCAGTTTTTTCCGGTACTCATGAAGCAGTATCTGGTATCATAGTGCTGTGGTGCCACCAATTATTTACAATTTTTAAATAATAACAGCAAATTTTATTGAAAAATGTGTTTTGTTGCTATAGTTTTAATAGAAAAAAAGTATAGATTTTCCCCCAACGACATATTTGAAAGAAAAAAAAAACTATCTTCTGTAAAATTTGTAGTTAACATGCTGGTTGAAACTTCAAAGTTATGCAAATTTGTTCCACGTTTGTGCATTGTTTAGAGTTCCAATTTTACCAATTAATAATATAATAATAATAAAACAGTTTGTTGCTGGAGCAACAGGCCTGGCAAGGATCCTGAAGAATCTCCGACTGCCACCCTAAACACAGAAGGGCAGCTCTTAAGGAGCCAAGGGCAAAAAGATACGGTGAAAGGCATAGAGATTTAAAAGAAAAAGATTCAACACAAGCATGGCCAAACCGAGGTGGTGGAAGGGTAAAGGGGAAAAGGTCACGCCTGCCTTGCCAACTTGGTTAGACCTGCCAGGGACACGAAGGTCCCCGTTGGCATCGCCAGACGAGGGAAAAGGAATGGGAAAGGAGGGCGGCCAATTGTCACCACACAAAAAGGTTAAAAATTAAAAAGAAAAAGCTAAAAGAGTTAAAAACTAAAAAGCTAAAAAAGTTCAAAATGTAAAGAAAAAATAAAATAGATAAAAATACTAATCAGTAAGAACGCTTGAGAAACCGTGCCAAGGGCATGGTGTTCAAAATACGCTTAAAAGCCGCCACAGTAGTTGCAGAGACAGCCTCCTCGGTCACGGAGTTCCACGGCTCAATCACTCGCAGTGCAAATAAGTTCCTTAGACACTCCGTGTGGGATTGCTGACTAAGAAGCTTAAATGAGTGGCCTCTAGTCCTATCCGTTGCTGAATGTTCAAAGAAGGGGACGCCAATTGGTAGGAGGCCCTTGACGATTTTAAAGACCAAGATGAGGTCCGCCTTGAGATGACGGAGCTCCAAGGGTTCCAAACCAGCCCTACGTAGACGTTCACCTAGTTCAAGGTCTCTGAATCCCGAGAGCCCACGCGTGAATGAGCGCTGCACGGCCTCCAAGCAATCCACGTCCTTTAGGACATGCGGTGACCAGCCTGGACTAGCACACTCCAGAAGTGGGCGCACAAACACCACACATGTCCTGACAAGGGTAACTGAATTTGCTGCTTTGAAGCAGCGTTTCACATTAGCAAGTCTTCGATATGCCGCCGACGCAACTTTCACACAGTGTAAGGATACTTTAAGGTTGGGTGTCAACCAAACACCAAGATCCTTTACGGGGGCCATTGGCTTCAATGGTCTGGTCGCAAGGGCGTACTGGAAGGATGGGTTCGAATCGCCTATATGTAGGACACCACATTTATCAAGTGAGAGAGGCAATTGCCAAACAATGGACCAATGGTGGACATACTGGATGTCAACCATAAGTGCACAGCCATCCTGGAAACTAGTAATATTGGTGCAGGATTTCAAATCAACTGCGAACTTAAAGCACGGACGGAACTCCGCGTCGGGTGGGATCAGGTCGTTCAGGAATGTAAAAAACCAGTAATGGGCCCAGCACGGAACCTTGTGGTACACCACTTGATACTGATAGTTCCGTAGAAGCCACGTAATCCACGAAAACTCGTTGCTTACGATTCACGATAAAATCACCCAGCCAACCCAGCAACTTTCCACCAGTATTAAGTTGTGAGAGTTTGGCAAGCAGTTTGAAGTGGACCACCGATTCGAAGGCTTTCTTGAAATCGTAGTACACCACGTCAGTGAGAGCTCCCTCATCCAGAGCGCTCGTCCACAAATCCATGGCGAGTAGCAGCTGCAGTGTCGATGATTTACCTGGCAAAAAGCCAAACTGGTCACTGTTTAGCAAGCTACCTCTCTCAAAAAAAAGACAGCATGTCCGAACGAATAATAGTCTCCATGACCTTGCAAGGGACAACGGTAAGCGCAATTGGGCGATAATTATGGGGATTTGAAGCGTCACCACACTTATAAACTTTATAACCTATAAACAACTTTTCCAAACTTTACACCAACTTTTATCCAATTCCGTGCAAGAGTAAACGTAGGGAGCCTCACGTAAATTTGAAAACTGTTCACTTCTTATTGTTGTTCTTCTTGGCTGACACGGTTTCAGAAAAAACTGCTGCACCTACCTAAAATCTGAAACGTGATCTGAGCCAGAAATTTTCCTGGGCTTCAACCTTACATGGACCACTTTTTCGATTGGTCGATCCATCCAGAGTTACGGGACCCTAAACGATCATTTTGATTGTTTTACATTGTTTTAACCAAATGTTGTATTTAGGGAACAATGGCACTCAGCAAACTCCAGATTCATTCTTCGTCCACGTGTTATGTCTTTGCTAAAAAGTCGATTGTTGAAATATAAAATGAAAGAATCCGCGTTTCAGCTAAACACATATATTTTCAAACCAAACTAAGCTACGTTGTTAATTTCGAGGCCTAAACGATAGAATTGTGTATTTATTTCGCAGATGGAGACTTTCAGAGCTGAGTTGAATTGTTTCGAAGTGGCCAGCAACAATCGACTGCATGCATAAAGCTTTGTAGCGCGACACCATAGCTGTAAAAAAGGTACATGGATTACAAACAAAAACGTCAAGTGTGCCGTAAAAAAGGGGGTTATATGATTGAATTTTCACTTGTTAAAACGAACACGGATAAAAATTGATGATTTTTAATTGAAATAATAAAATGTAGAATTGAGAAAATTCCATCTGTTTAGGTACTGTTGTGCTTTACCAATCATATATTTAAAACATAAAGCACAACAGCACCTAAACAGGTAGAATTTTCTCAATTGTATATTTTATTATTTCAATTTAAAATCATCAATTTTTATCCGTATTCATTTTAACAAGTGAAAATTCAATCATATATCCACCTTTTTTACGGCACACTTGATGTTTTTGTTTGTAATTTGTTTTGGTTTTCAAGTAGAACTGGTGTTGAACGGTTGTAGTGTTGTGATCCCATAGATATTTTATGATTTTGTTGCATTATGTTAACGTATTTCAAATGCAAATCAATTAATTTAAATTGACAAATAAACATGTATTCGAAAGCTCTATATTTAACAAATAAATTAAAAATAATCAAATTAAGACATACGGTTGCGCCAGCATAGCATTAGGCTGCTCTGGGAGGTAACCTTCATCGGGTAGGGTGAGAGCTATCCACAAACTGATTTTAGTTTTCAGCATATCTTATTACCTGATCGTTAGCATGTGGTTCGAGTCGTGGCTACGTTGCTGGTTATGATTTATGGTGTATTTTATGATTTATGGTGTAATTTATGATTTGTGGTGTATTTTATAAGTCTGTTGTGTTATGTCAACGTATTTAAATCAAATAAATTAACGGGAAATCGGTAGGAATAACTAAGAAATATTATTCATAAATTGGTTTGGTTATATTACTCATAAATATAAAAAAGTATTAAAAATAAGCATGAATAAGTATGAAATTTGTGTCATTCCATTTTAGCTTGATTCCGAAATACCCCTTTAGACAACAACGAAACTATTCTTTCGCCAAACTTTCTTTGCTACATGGCTCATTGTTCGGCAGAAATTTGGTCAAAATTTGTCTGCGGCGGCCTTCAACTGTCTGTGACGCGCGTTGCGCTGATTCTGCCATGGGGAGAGGAGGATACGAGGGGGGAGGGGGGCCTAACCACTTTCTTTTCATGCTGCCCAGCAAAATATTTTGCTCAAGTATGCGAAACCGGTTAGGCCAGCGTATGTTACGCCGGGGGTACAGCTAGTGTCATAAAAAACGTTTAATGCGCTAAGAAAAAAACCACGCGTGCTCTCCTGAGAACCACTTAATTTAGTTTTAGTGGCCTTAATAGAGCCTTTGACGTATGGATATCGATGGTTTGACTAACGGGAGCTGGATTGAAGTCGCCCTGCTTTCTTAAAATGGCGTGTCGAGACTGGCGCGACTCACGTTAGATGGAATCGCTAAGGTATGGGTCAAGGTAGCCTAATGGTTAGCAGGACTGTAACATGTGCATACGAAACAGGAACATGGTTTGTGACCGACCTCAACTACCCCTGGCATTTTCAGGAAGAGAAGGTAATGCTCATATGGACTGTGGAACGTAAAAGATACTCGGATAGCCAATTAGAATCACCTAGCAAAATTATCCCTACTAATTCCCATAGCAGAGTTAGCAAGCGGACAGTGGAAAGCAGTAGTGAATAAACTTTGGCCAAATTTTGACCGTTTTCTCAATTTTTGAGATTTTTAACATTCCAAATACACCAATTTAATCAACTCAACCAACCTTCACGAATGTGAATTAGTGTGACGCTCGCCATTTGGGCTTTGGCCAGTAGATATTAAAATTCACACGCCGTTGTCCATTACCGCCTCACATGTAGAAACAATTTTAGCTGGTGAGCTGCTACTTGATGTAGAAATAGGCTACGCATTACTCTAAATCTTCAATTAGGTAAGGAGGCTAGGAACAGTATCGCACACTCGGTTGGAGACAGGGCCGGATTTAAACTCTTGCCGCCTGTAGGCCTAATCACAATGCCGCTCTTCAATGCCCCCGAAACTTCCACTCTCCCAGACTCTTACACAATCTTTAATTTGCCTGTTTGTTTCTAACTAGTACGGTTTTCCAAGATACGACAATTTGAGCGTCGGGTTCAGCTGTCGTTAATGTTACGGCAAGAAGTAAAAATAATTAAATTGCCAACTGCCGAATTTCCATCACCATTTGGTGGGTAGCAGTGACGGCGTCAGGACTGAATTGTTTGGTTGAGGGGGGGGGGGCGACAGGGGGCACATCTGGAAAGAGAGTGGGCCAAGGACTTTTTTTTTTGCAAGGCAGCCGTATTAGGAACTTTTATTCCGTTTAATTCAACAGGAGCGTAACGTAAGCTACAAGGCAGTTCAATATTTGTAAAATGTGCCCCATTAACACTTAAATTAGGTTACACATAATTAATGTAGTTTAGTTTCTACCAAAATAAATAACTAAATAAAATAAAAGCTCATTTATTAACTTGATTTCAAGTTTAGCCTGCAAGAAGTTTTTTTTATCGTTTTAATTTCTGTTGGTGACCTAAGTGTTGGGGTTGGGGGGGGGGTGGTCTGCAACATATTTAGGGGGTGTCATGGCCCACCCCTAGCGCCGTCACTGGTGGGTGGTGACCGATACGGCGACGGTTGACCTTAACGAGACCTTTCCATTGGACGAAAACTTAAAGCAAAATAAGCGGGTCGAGTACTAAAAGTCAATAAAAAACAGTAAACATGCGTAACCATATGATAAAAACAAATTAGCTGCGGGCAATTTTTTTCGACAACTGCTGTGGCAGACAGTGGCACACAGTTCTGCCGCAGGGCTACTGATCGATCACGAACCAATTACTTCGTTAATGACCTGGAACACACGTGCACTGTGACAGGCAAATATGATTTCTCACTAACGACTGATTAGGATAGCTACATCTCCTTACTAGTTAGATTCCTACTTTGGGACATCCTAAACAAAACGAACAGATTCAATCGTAACGCAACCGCTTCTTTTCACCAACAGTGACCCTCGTAATTTGATAAAAGGTCGTCAATATTTAGTCCATCAGTTCAAGTTTACATATAAGGAGTTGGAGGTTCGGCAACGAGCAATGACATGATCCAGTCAACAACGACGAAGTTCCCAAACCACGTCAACATAAGACATGTAAACACGCAACAAACGCAACTGCGAACCCGTTACTCGCTTTAAACTCACCACCGACCTACCACATTGGTTTCCTCGGATCGGGCGATGGGAATTTTCACAGTTCATCGTCCAATTCTGTCAAAAATCAGTTCAAACATGATTCTTCGACGCAACAACAACTCGAACGACGATCACCGGCGATGCTGCAAATCGTGACGTCGTTCCTACAACACAACTTCCGGTTTGGTGACTTTCTGTCACTAGATGGCAGCACCGCTCTGTTTGGAAGGTTAAATAAAGGCCGGTTGAGGATAGCATTTTTTATCTCAGCCGGCCATAGAAAGGTTAACATTGGGTGCCTTCGAAAATTTACTCCAATAGAGTTACTCAGGTTTCTCTTGGATCATGGAGTAACTCAAAATTGTCAACCCTGGCGCTCCTGCTCAAGCATTAGTATACACGCGGTCGCGAGATTTTGAGTTACTCTGGGCAGTTGGGTCAATTTTTGAAGGCATCCCGTATAGTTTTTTCACGGACAGGTCGGAATCGGCTCATGCATTAACCGGATGCGTGTATTATTTTTTACACGGTCTCCGGATCCCAAGCGTCACTTTACTTTATTTAAACTAGCGCTGCTGTGCCGTGCAGGCTATGCAGCAAGAAAGAACATCAAATACATAAATATTTTCTTTACAAGGTATGTGAGTAACACTTTTGTAGAAATAGTATGTGGACAATAATTTTTATATTTAACCTAGCCTATACAATTATATACTTATTTGGTAACATCTTATATTTTACATTTCCAGAGTTTCATACGAAAATAGTCAGTAGTCAGTTGTCAGTAGAACTTCAAGAGGGCTGTGGCAATTTTAAATAAAACTGCACGCTATGAAAGTTTTTCTGGGACTTTTTTTTTAGCTTGTCACTGTCTTTTTTACCCTTTTCTAGCCTTCTTTTTGCTATATTTAGGTCTCTACGCCGTTTCCCTGGCTGCAGCGCCAGCATTTATCGGTTCAGAAATACAAAACAGGGCATATTTTTTTTTATACAAAAAGGGCATTTTCCCCCCTCAAAACGGTAGTGGCAACGACCCCTCCCCCCTTTCCCCTCTTACGTACGCCACAGAAAATGATGATTTTCTATTTTTCTTAGTTTTCCAAATTACGGGCCTCACTCGCTCTGTCGTTCTCGCTGCGGCTAAGGCTAAACACATAACATCAGAAACCCGCAACCAAATTTTTTTCCGGTAACAATTTGTCCGGCCAAAATCGTGATCTAGCTAACGAATGAGATCTGCTACGTCGCTTCGAATCCGGTTGATCCGGTTGGCAAATATTCTTTTCACACTGTCAACCAGATCCAAGGTGACGTTCGGATCTCACGGACAAATTGTTGCCGAACAAGTTTTTGGCTGTGAGTTTCTGATGTTATAAGTTTAGCCGCAGCGAGCGCGAGCCCAGCGAGGCAACGCGGCAGCGCAAAAGAAGCACGGAATTTTAAAAATAAAAAAAATTGAAAATCGTGATTTTCTTGGGATTCAGCTGTCCGTGTAAAAATAGTTATGTGCGTCCCACTTAGCAGTATCTGTCAGTCTTGACTGTATCTGTCAGCATGCAAAAGCAGGTAACATAAACCAAACAACACGGCGAAGCATTGGTAAGAAGTTGGAAGCATGATTTAGAGCGATTAATAACTTTCCACCTCCGAGTTGACAGTAAGTAAAAAAAAAAAAAAGAGGACGAAAAGACAAGGGGTTTCTGGTCTTACTATCTGTATAACTCTTGATTAAAATCAAAGAAGTTATATCATACCAAAAGCCAAAACTAGTAAAGAAAGAGGCTGCCAAGTAGAGAATGGGTCGGGCCTTCAAAGGAGTGATATCAACAACCCAAAAACGTTGGCTAAGTTCCATGCCACCACTAACAACTAATATCTCATTGTTGCTAATACTTTAGACAATTAAAGGCAAAACTTGAACATTGCTACCGAGGGTAGTAGCACCTATAAAATATTTCGTTTAATTTTTGAGGTGTTAGTCGGTGGCAAGGGACTTGGCGAATACTTTGGTTTATTTTGGTCTCAGCGGTTGGACCTTACAAATAAAATTAATTTTTACCGTACACCCAGAGTGACAGCGGTAATTTTCGCAAAATTTGGAATAGGCCCCTGTGGTGCATGCAGCAAGGAACATTTTTCTGAAGGGTACCAGGTCGGGAGGAGGTGGAGGAAGAGGAGCAGTGTTAGCTCCCACATCGCATCTCGGGCCTCGGAAGCATTTTACGACTGCAGTAACCACCTTCTGGAGTGTACTTTCTTCATATACCCTCCAGGAATTTATTTGGCATTACGGCAAGATTAAATTCTATTTGGGGGAAGAAGTGGCCGGGATCCCCATGCTTTCCTACGTCACTGCCGGGTTCTAATGGTGACTGCAGTTAAACGTTACTTGTGCTCAGAATTAAACGCTTAGCGAAATACAACTCGTCAAGACGATGTGTCACCAGTTGACAGAATTTTGAATCCGTTGTAGTTTTACTAATTCGTCATTTGGTCCAAGAGATGGCACCACTAACCCCGATTGTGCTCAACCGCGATTCTTCAGTTGCTTCCCTATCCATACGGTATCTTGGAGAACGACTGGATTCCTATACGAATTTCGTGACTATTAAGACACACGCTAGAGTGTCTCCTGCCAAGATCCAACGATAGCATTAACATCCGTCCTTTACAGATAACATCTATAAGAGCCTAGACCATAGACCTAGACCTCGTGTCTTTTGCAGCTAAGGCAATATGGCTGTTTAAGACATCTGAGGAAAAATAAAGCTGCAGAAAAGGTAGAATTTTCGTTTGATCGAGAGAATTTGGGCAACCGACAACATAAATGTTACTCAGTGACATCACTTCATGTTTTCTTGCTGAGAGAAATGTGTGAACAACAAATGTGTGATATTTGCCTAATAACAAACTAGCTAACTAGATAATTTTACGAAAATGTATTCTTCCATGTGGTGCATAAAATTAAATTTTGCAGACAGCGCCAGTTTAACCGTGGAACTTGCCTTTTGCTGGTGTTGTGGAAGCGTAAATTCAAAGTTACCATTCAATTTCAATACTATTTTAAGGGCACAGTCACACCATTTTGCTTTGATTTGATTTATTTAGGAAGCATTCATGATCCCCACTAGGGTCTTCTGCTCCACATCCACAAAAGAAAATTAATAACAAAACAGACACACCAAAATCAAAACAACAACAGCTAACACAGAGTCAACTACTAGTGAAACCTCCTTGTCTCTGTGCAGTACGTGGCAACTGTTTGCACAGCACACCCGGTATGCTGTATTATCCGTCAGTCCACTATCACAGCTATTGCTACCCATCAGCCCACAACAATCGTTTTACCCATCAGCCCATATCACAGCTATCGTGTTACCCATCAGCCCACAACAGTCGTATTACCCTTCAGTCCACTATCACAGCTATCGTGTTACC
>JAHWFP010184599.1:0-11239 GCA_023313725.1 Lithobius niger | reverse complement strand
CCGCCAGCGGCTTTCTGTGCCCCCTCCCTGATGCTTGACCAACAAATTCTTTCCAATCAAGGAAAGGAAGGAAATACAAGTATAGTATACTGTATACTGGATGGTATACAAGTCATTCATAGCAGCACAAATCGAACCAGACATATGCAACCTCCTAGAGGCTTGATATTTCAATACTCTCCACCTGTAATAGGCTCAAAGCCTGTTTCCTAGTGTAAATCTCAGCATGAACTTCCATGCTAAACGTCAAACCCGAGTCCCATCTGTTAGGGGACCTCCGACAGAGAAACAGTTTCTGGCTTTTCAAAAATGATGGATATACCAACATGAAAGGCCAATCCCTAAAAGAATAAAAAAGTCCTATAACTTTGTGTGAAGACGGCCCCCTCACTATCATGGTTTCGCCCGATCTACAAAAAATGTAGCTGCAGCCCTGCCAAGGAAAAAAAAAAACATATTACTATTAAAAAAGCTTAAGCATATAAAATATAGATGTAAGCCTAAAAAAACTAAATGCTGTACAGGAACAGATACAAGAAAGAGACAAGTCATCAGCATCGCACTAACATGTAAAAGAAGCTCCACCTTGTTTTTTAGGATGCTGCCCGCTGGCGATTCATTTACATATATTAGTGCCCGCTGATGGCTTATATGTATTTTTCTTGTATCAGTTCCTTTAGAGCATTCGGGTTTTTTTTTTTAGGAGTTACATCTGTACTTTATACGCTTAAGCGTTTTTTAATACTAATAAATATTGTAATCAATCCAAGAAGAGATAGTATGGTCTAATCTGATTCTAAATATAAAGCCTGGGGAAAAAAAGCTGATGGGTGAAGAGAGCTGTTTGGGAAAAGAGCCAATTGGGAAAAGAGTTGGTAAGGGAAAGAGCTGATAGGGGAAAAAGCCAAAGGAAAAAAAAATGATTAACAATAACCAAGGGGGGAAAAGTCAAACAAAGGAAAGAGGGAGAAAGACGTATGGAAAAAAAGCCGAGGAAAAACCTAGGAAAAGAAGCCGTGGACTAAAACAGTTAAGCAAGTCGTTTCCTGGTTAGATTCCGTTCCTTGCCTGTTGAAATTCTAGCCAAGGCAATTAACCTAACCTATAGTCACAACAAGGGAAAAAAATTTGGAAAAAATCCAAAGGGGAAAAAATTGTGTTGTCTGAAAAAAAAGACAACACAATTTTTTCCCCTTTGAATTTTCTTCTCTTACGTTTTTTTCCCCCATACACGAGACTCCCATCTACTGCACTATTTTCGTAACATGTCCATTAACTGTGCTATTTTTTCTGTGCAGATCCACCATGTCAGTTGCCAGTCTGACAAGCGAGCCTTGGAGTGTGTCCAACGTTCCTTGCTTCAAACCAGTTTGCTGGACCGAGGAAGTGGAAGAGGCATATAGATTCCATATTGCCGGATACAGAGATGAACAGCAGTACATGTGCGAACGCGGTGTCTACCAGGTAACAAAGATCCCTGAATACTTTATGTTGATAAATGGAAGTTCAGCGCGTCATCTTTTATGCCACAGGAGGAGTGGACATATCGATATTGGTAAACGAAACGCAACGAATAATAGCAAAGCAATGGTGTTGAAACTTTTTTTTGCCCCCGGACAGTTCATCTGGGGACGAAAAGCAGAGTACAGTTCCAATTGCAAACACACATGGGGTTCCCTTCTTCGTACCTTCTGGCAACGAGTTTCTGGCAAATATAATTAAAGAGTAGACTTTTGCTGAACAAAATGTGTTAAAGAATGTAGCTTATAGGCCTTGTGGCTGAGTAACCTACTATGCTACTGGAAAGAATACAACATGAGTAACAGTGGCGGAATGACAATATTTATTATACAAGCAGTATCTGACACACGTGATCACGAGTATGTGATCACAGTAGTTAGTTTAACTAGTCTATTACAGTTAGGGGTGTTTAAAGATGTGCATAAGGCTGGTGTTTGTGCTACCCGGCTCTGACCTTTCTTGACTTTCAACAATTGTTGATTCAACTTGATTGGGTATCTCGCACTGCAGGCTTGTTGCAGTACTCAAAACAACTGTTTCATGGTTCGTCAGCTCTGGGAAAGCTACACCTGATCTACGTTTAGTGTTTTTAATTGGTTTAGGCATTTTAGGTGGTTGATTTAAGTCTCTTAAATGCAACTGCTCAGCGTGCCTTTGAATCGTCAAAACATTGTTGATGCGTACTTCATATTGAGAAAATCCGAGCTCTTACGCAATATTAGCTGGTAACCATTTTCACCCACCCGATTGCGTGAGAATAATTTCGTGCTTGACTAGTGAGTCATTTAATTTATGCGATGCCCTATGCAAAGAACTTACTGTTTTTACTGGTCATAATGTTTTTTTGTGAACTATTTCTGTTGGATTTAGAAACAGTAGACCTAACTTGCTTTTCATTTCTCTACTCAAAAAAAGTTTAGTAGGCATTTGCAATGCTGTGGAATTTGGGGTGATTCTGGCAGAAATTAAATAGTTATTATTAACTGCTTGTTTAACAGAATTACCCTCAGCCCATTCATGTTTGCAGGCTCTTTTGAAACTTTTGACAAAAATTTCAACTTGGATGTTACGCCACGGGGCATAAGCTGCTCCTGTAAGGGAACGAATGCCATTTAATTTTAAATAATTCTTGGATTCATGGCTCGTCCACTGTGGCCCATTGTCAGTCACTAGAGTTAAAATTAATCCAAAATCAGTCATGTACTCTTCAAAAATTTCTGTGACGTTTTTAGATGTTATGGCCTTCATAAATTTGAGAAAAGGATATTTTGAATAGGCTTCAACAATTACCAGAAACATGAAACCGTTCAACAGCCCAGTAAAATCTATATGGACGCGTTCATTTGGTTTTAAGGAGTACTCCCTGTGATGTTTGGGAACCACAGGCTGTGTGTCTTTATTTTGCTGACAAGAATCGCATGTTTTAACTTTTTTTCAGTTGCTTGTCAAGTTTCGGTCACTACATCCAGATCTAGCCAAACCTCTAATTTTAACAATGTCACACTGTCCAGTGTGCAAATCCTTCAAGACTTGCCTATAAACTGAATGGGAACGATCACGCGTGACCCCCAAAAAATGTGTTTCACACTCCAACAAAATTTTGTTACGCCTAACAAAATATGGTTAAAGTTCGGTATCATCCATCTTATCATGCCAACCGTGCTTAGCATAGCGTAGCACTCTAGACAGAATGGGGTCTTTATAGGTAGCTTTAGCTAAAGTTTCTCCATGTATAGGAAGTGTCTCAATAGTCTGTGCCGCCAAAACTTGATAGTGCTGTTTTATATTTATATTTTTTACTGCTGGGCAAGAGTAGACGTGATAACGCATCAGCAGTGAGATTCGTCTTCCCCACCATATACTGGAACATGTAATCATAACCGTTCAACATCAGTGCCCAGTGTTGCACTATGGCAACAGCCATTTGCCGGATGCTACACTTTTCTCCAAAGATCCATAACAAAGCTTTTTGACTGACTGCAGGATGAAATGTTGAGCATAAAGATACTCATGAAAATATTTGACCCCCACCCCAATAAACACTCAAGGCCTCGCGATCAAAACGCGAGTAACCTTGTTCCACAGGTGTTAGCTTACGGGAAGCAAAAGCCATGGGTCTCTCACACCTGTTTGGCTTCACATGAATCGGGCAACTTCCTATTCCGTAAGGACTTGCGTCACACACTAGTTTAAGCTTAAGCTTAGGATTGTAGTGAACCAAAACCTTAGCTTGCACAAAGAACTTTTTAACGTTTCAACAGATTTAGAACAATCCAGTCCCCATTCCCATTTAACGTTAGGGCTAAGAAGCCTTGTGAAAGGGGCCAAAACTTGTGCCAGGTTCGGTAAATACAAGAGTATTGATTTATAAATCCTAAAAAACTTAGTAGTTCAGGGATGTTACTAGGGTCTGGCACATTTACTATAGCTTCCACCACCTCTGGTAACGTGTGCATACCATCTTTATCAATAATATGGCCTAAACTGGGCCGTGATAGTTTGCACTTTCAAGACGCAAACTTGAGTTTTGTCGCACTATCAATAACTCATGTAAAGATTCATCGTGCTGTTGCCCATTGCCTCTAACTCAGATGTCGTTATAGAAGGGTTGGCATTTTGGTACACCGGCTGTAAGTTCAGCCTTTAATTGCTGAAAAATCCCGGGGCTACTGACCAAACCCAGTGGAACTCTGGGCTGGAAATATGTAGGCTGAACTCCGATAATGTGAATCTGTCCATTAGACTTCTGAACGATGACGATAGGTGTCACTCACTCACTGGTTGCAACTGGTTCGAGTATTCCTAGTGAAACGAGACTGTTGATCTCTTCATTTAACTTTATTTCTCTAAAGTTACTGGACGAACCTAAACGTAGATTGGTTGGTTCAGAGTCATTCTAATGCTGTATTTTTGCCTTGAACTCCTTGAACTTTCCCAGAATAGGCTGACAAAGTTCAGGATATTGAGCTTCAATCTCTTTGGCGTTAACTGTTAACTTCATTGTAAACCGCTGTTTTTCTGCTTGCGACCTTAAAACCAAAGTTTGGGCCTTGAAAGTTTTTGTGCGTCCTATCCTGGAATATGCAAGCCCGGTTTGATCGCATTACTTGCTGCAGGACATCGACAGAGTTGAATCTGTCCAGCGGAGATTTACGAAGTCCTTACCAGGATTACGAAATCTCACCTACATTGAGCGCTTACGGTCTGCGAGATTGGAATTACTTGAACTTCGACGCCTGAAGACGGATCTGATTTTGACTTTGAAAATTATCCATGACTAACTTCCTCTAGCAGTTCCTTTTTTTTGAGCACAATAATATGTGCTTGACACGCGGCCATTCACTTAAACGCAGAAGTCAACCAGCACACTTAAACTGTCGTGTAAACTTCTTTTCCCATCGTGTGGTTGAGGTTTGGAAGCTCTGCCCGAGTCTGCTGTCTCCTCTGCTACCATTGATAAATTTCGTGCGGAAATAAACAACCAAAATCTGTCTAGGTTCTTGAAACGTAAACCATGTTGGTTTTAATTTTATTTCGTAACTAGTGTGTTATGGTTTCCTGTGCTTCCAACAGTTGACAATTGGCAACATAAAAATTTGCCATGCTTTATACAATTTTGTAATTACGTTGGTGTCGCGCTATAGTCCTGGTGTTGCCCATTTCTCGACTCATGTTTTGTTTCTTTTTCAATTTTTTCCCTTAATTGTATGCTATCTACCAGGCTCGCTGTCAGTGACTTCATTGTCCTTTCGTGTCCTGTTGCTCCCGCAACGAATTATTATTTATTATTATTTATAACCCTCAGCCACTTGAATAGAGCAAGCGGTGTATTGATTTTTAATGCGTCTTGTGAATTTTTATTTACTTCAATTTGAAAAATGCATCTTTAAGATCGATTAAGCTGAAGGTATCACAGCCAGCTAATTCACTAAATAGCTCCCTCACAGTTTGAACTGGGCGGGGATCCACCTCCAACTGCGGATTCACGGTGGTGCTATAGTCTCCGATAATGTGAATCTGTCCATTAGACTTGTGAACGATGACGATAGGTGTGGTTTGAGTATTCCTAGTGAAACGAGACTTTGATCTCTTCATTTAACTTTATCTCTCAAGGTTAAAGTTACTGGACGAACCTAAACGTAGATTGGTTGGTTCAGTCATTATGCCTTGAACTCCTTGAACTTTCCCAGACTAGGCTGAAAAAGTTCTGGATATTGAGCTTCAATCTCTTTGGCATTAACTGTTAACTTCACAATTTTATCTTTGAGCCAGCAGCTGGTAATGGGTTTTTATCTTATGTATTTTTAGTGACCAAGGTACCAAGCTTAATGGCACCGAAAATTTTAATAAAGCTGTTTTCTGTTCTTCGTGGTGCCTCACTGAGTCGGACAGTGGACCTTTCTTAATTTTAACTTTATTATTTATCTTTGTAATTCTGTACTGAAAAAAAAATAGCGACATGCTAACTTTAAACTTGCTTATCCAATCTTTATCCATAAGTGCTGGTCGTTCATGACTTACAACTAATGTGTCTACATCCTCAGTTTGAATGACCAATTTAACCCTAAAGTTAATGATTTTTAGCACTAGTTTAGTACTACCGTCAAACTGTTTCATAGAAAAACCACACGGGCTGAGAGTACAATTTTGAAAATAACGCTCGTACCAGGAAATAGGAATAATCGTTTCGTCAGAACCGCTGTCAACTTGAACAGTAGTACAGTTGTACACCATTTACAAACACAATCGAGTGCCCATTTTGCTACTCACAAAATTCGTCAAATTTACTGTAAGTGTATCACTTGTAGACTCAGTTTAACTTTCAGATTCAGCACTGCTAGACTCAAAATTGCGCAGAAATTTATTTACTTTTTTTTAACCGTATTCACGTTTAGGTTTCTTGTGCGTCGTTGGCTTGAAAAGGTTTTCTGAGGCGCTGACGGCCGTTTAAGCTCATCACCAGATTTTTGTGACAAACGGCTTTTAAATTACCTTTTTCATGGCAACAGCCACAAGAATAATCTTTAAACTTGCAGTGGGAGCGGATGTGTCCAGAATTTCTGCAACAATAGCAATGGATATCACTATGTTTTGATTAAAAAAACTAAACCTTTCAATTTGTGTTTTTTAACAAAATTTGTTGCAACCGTTCTGCTTTTTCGATCTGATCGACTTCTGCTGATTCAAGCGATAGCACAAGTTCGGTGATTTCTTTTAAAGCTAATGTCTTCTTAAGCAATTCGTGTTGCACCGTTTCCGAACGAATACCCCTGACTATTCTGTGTCGAATCATTTCTTTATTTATGTCAGTGCAAGAATCAAAATCACAATATTTAGCCATAGTTTTGAGTACGGCAATGAATTCTGCAATCGTTTCCCCTGCCTGTTGGGTTTGCCTAAAAAATTGTTACGCTCTCACTAACCACACAAGGACGGGGCTCAAGGTCTTCTAACACTGCTTTAACCAAATTATCATACGTGGTTGTGCTAGGCAAAGCTGGGGCCAGAATATTAATAATTTTGTTAAATATTTCACGTCCCAGGCTTGCCATTAAAACGTCAGCCCGTTCTGAATCTGGTCATTTTCTTAGCTTTTAAAAAAATAGCTTTGAGTGTATTAAAACCAGGTTAACTCGCCATCAAACCACTCAAACAAACTATTATGCTTGGGGTCTATCATTTTGAATACATTAAGATTAAAAATATTCACGTCCACCAACAATAAACAAACAAGATTTAAGCAAAGTTAAACTCCCATTTAACTATATAATGGATGATTCCATTCTTTCAAGGTTAACAGAAATGGCCTATGCAGTTTAGTCCCTCCTTAACTCGTCCAATTAAATTAATAAATTAATGTAGTACTAATTCGGTTCCACACCTGAATTTTAATTTACTGGCCTAATAAATTTATTTTAGCGGCTTTCAAAACAATTGACTAGTCTACAATAAATTTAATTTGCGTTCAACAACTGACAAGTTTACTGAGCCACTAACAAGCGATTTTCAACAACTCGCGTAATTGAACATTGATCAAGTTTTATTAATCTACTAACAGGAGCGATTTTCGAACAGCACACAAGCATAAATTTGCATGAACAAATATGCAAATAACAAGGATATCAGTGTTAACCGGACAGTCCAAACCATAACGGTGTGCGTGGCAATTACAAGCAGTGAAGGACTTATTTAATCTCATTTTTTAACCACTGGGATTCTCCTTTCTAGTAATGGGGGTGTACCAGCGCCTTCGCATCGCATGATACGATCAGTGTAAAATTATTCATTTAATGCTCATTCACACAAAATTAAAACAAAATGGCAATTACACAAAATTACTAACAAAATTGCGGCTTTAACTAGCAGTTGCCAGAATCACACTGAGTTGCACAACGCAGCAAAATTACAAAATTTGAAAAATTTAAATCCATCCCTCCATGCAACTAATCTAATTTGCCAAAATAAGAAATTTTGCTTGCCTCAACCAAAACAGGATTTGGAGAAAGGTAGGGGAGTTTTAGATTATCAAATTACTTTTGCCATCAGTCACCATTGTAGCATATAGGTGTTGTGGCCGAGTAACCTACTGTGCTACGGAAAGAATACAACATGAGTAACAGTGGAGGAATGACAAGGTTTATTAAATGACATGAACATTTATGCAAGCAGTATCTGACTCATGTGATCACGAGCTTGTGATCACAGTATTTAGTTTTACTAGCCTATTACAATTAGAGGTGTTTACACACATTCGTGCATTGACCGTGAATGACATCATGCGAACGTCAGCAGATGATGTGATGAGGCATTGGCATAATTATGCCACAAAGACGACTTTTCGGGTTCAAACTATTTGTTGGCAGTCCAACTCTGAGAAGATTTTCAGTCTTTGAATGAAATAATGTCAACTAAACGGTGTTCAAAATCCCCAAATCGGTAAAATTAAATTATGCCTGGATTTTATTATTCAGTAGATTTTTGCTGATAAGTTTACCTTGCCAAACGAAATTTGCAATTGTTTAGTTTTTACAGCCACAATGGCTGTGACTGGATTTTACAACATTTTTTTTAAATATTGCTTTAAGAACTGTTGTTCAACAGTTTGCGCGAAAAGCCAGACGCAGTCAGTATGGTAAGCTCTACTGAAGCTTCTCGTCTGGCTATTAGAATAACGATCAGTAACTCTTTGTCTAACTTTGCTGCTAATGTGAAGTTAAACCATGAATATCTGTTAAATGTTTGTCTGTCCTTAACAGTGGGGACGAATTAATGTAAACCACCCAACAATCCGAGCGCCACAACAAATGCACAGCTACGACTGCCCCCCCCTCCTTCTTTTCAAATAACAAAGCAAAGATAGATGAGTTTAAGGCATTATAACACAATAAAAAGGTAGCATGCGTTGTAGGTGTTGTAAAACACCAGGGCTGTCGAAAGGTTAGCCTGGGTCCAACTACCCCGACCCCCACCAAAAACTGCAAGTTTCCCAAATTTCTGGAATAATGCCTAAAATTATATTTAACTAAAATTTAGGAAAAATTTAGAAAATTCCGACAATTTCTCCTAGCTTTTTTCTATGGTTTTGACGAATCCAATTCGGGGGGTAATACATGTTTTAAAGTAGTTTTAACCCAAAACGCTACATCACTGTGCCTCAGGAGGCCATTAATTTTGGCATGTTTAAAGCTCTCAAAACACTTCAAGAGTTGGTTGGAAGGGTTAGCATGATGAAGGATATTGTAAAGTTCGTAAGCAGCTGCAAAGTTTGTCCGACTTGCAAACCTGACACTTCAGATCCTGATGGGCTCCTGAAGGAAGTCTTTTACACTGCCCATTGGAAAAGTTTCCGTAGATCTCATCAGGCCTTCACCAGCAACCCGGCAGGGGTTCAGATGACTACTCGTATTTGTGGACGAGTTCAGATCCTGGCTGTAACTGTATGCAATCAGGAAGACCGAAGTGAAACAAGTTGCTGAGCACGGACCAAACCAATGTTTGTAGAACTCGTGGTTGACCACGGCTTATATTGGTTTAATTTTCAAAACACATTTTAAAAATATTCCCTCCCTCTCAATCCTTAATAAAACTGGTTTGAGTGTTCTGTCATGATGCCAATGAGGGTTACCAATGAGTTGTACTACAATGAATTCCCTGTTGTCCTATACCACTTTTTTGGCAGGTTTGGGCCCAGGTACTTAATCCCTTAAAATCCTTAATCCAGTGCTAGGAGTTGGTGGCCCTTTCGGGCCATGACCCTGGGGTGAAGGGCCCTCTTGCACCCCTACAGTGGCCGTGTAAACAAAATCTATAGATCGACTCATCAAAAGTGGCATAAAATAACGCCCGGAAGGCTCATAGAGTGCCCACGATACCGCATGTTCCATGTCTCGTCCTGGGTCGCGACCCCACATGGCCAGTTGTGGAACAACTGGTCATAACTATTTTGTGGGACATAAATAAATAGGCACTAAAAATATCACTCGGTGCTGCGGGTGTACGACAACTTTGCGTGAAGCAGTGTGGATCGCCCGTGAAGTCGAGAAGGAGATCGCTTCTTCAGGCAAAGGCCAACCGGGATAGAAATCGTGTAGTTCGCCTCCTGGCTCAAAGTTCGATTTACAAGTAGGGCGAAAACCTGATGCCTTTTGGCAACAATTCGGTAAAGTAAGATTTTGGCCATGTTCAATCAACGGGCCTGGAGCCGGGAAACTAAACCCACAGCTTCTCTCCCAGAAGACCTTGTGACAAGGGGTGGAATATGAAACAATAGTTACAGCATGGACATTCCCACGTTTTATGGATGTGCTTGCGTTTTATGCACTACTGGTCTCCTGTATCAGTGGCGTACCCAGAGGGTAGATGGGTATGGTCGTGTGTTCCCCTCAGGCCCTACGTTAAGTGAAACGTTCTGTAAAAGTCGACAAGCAAGGCATTAACGGCAACGACCGACATTTCGGTAATATTACTTTGGTTTTCGTTCACCATTAATTACAGCCAATAATAATCCTAACCTAAACAGAATCAAGCATGTAATTGACTGCAAGTAATCAAGCAAGGCCGTATTACAGTGGGAAAAAAAAATTCAATTGGCTTTTCAAATGTTTCTGCGGCACTTAAATTTCTGAAAGTGAGATGTTTTGCATGGCTCCATGCTGAGTTGTCCGGACCAAATTGTAAATTACCATAACGTTTTTTGTTTCCTTCCCCCCACCCCAACAAAATTCATGATTCTAGTGTTCACCTCTGGTGGGCGAGAGCCTCAAAATTCTGTACGTTTGTCTATATACTCCTTGTTTGTATTCTTTCAGGTGGATCGTTGGCCGAGTAACGGATTCGTGAAAAAGCTTCAGCGACGTGACGGTTATTTCTTCTACTACGACGTGGTTCGTGAATGCCCTGACCAAGAGGTGGGGCGCGTTTGGGCCCGAATGAAGGTGTATGACCAGCAGAAGAGTCTGACTCCTGTCCAGCTAATAGTGAAGGCTGAGGCCAAACGAGGCAAAAAGCGTCGCAGCATGATGGGTTAGATACAACGAACGATATTGTACTATATGACTGCTGTTTTCATTTCGTGTACTCCTTTTACACATTTAAAAAATATATATACTGACTTGTCATTGATGATTCTCAATGTTTGAACGTTTTCCATTGCCAATATTTGTTTGCCATTGGATAAAGTGTTAGTTTTCTAAATTTATAGAAAATAAAGGATGAAATG
>JAHWFP010184598.1:20425-43264 GCA_023313725.1 Lithobius niger | reverse complement strand
GTTTTTTCTAGCTAAAGGAAATGTCGAGATTTTCTTTTTAATGGACGCAGAAAAATAATTCTAACGTATTATAATGATTCTGCTACATGGACATTTTCTCCGAATATTAAAATCAACAAAATTAACCTCAAGTTATTCAGATGAGCCGTATGTTTACATCATCAATGTACTATGATGGAATCGAGCCTCTGATGCATGATATTTGTGTATTCCCTATTGCGTGACATGTGTTTGGATGTGACACACTAGCGTGCATCTAGGCTGCTAATTTGTGTAATGAAAAATAGAACGAATGAAGAATTCGGGTAAAGAAAGAGTGCTGTATTACATTTCGAGAGATTCAACTAATTTATTAGTGTAATAAAGAGCTGTGAGAATTTAGTTTAATTTAATCCTGTGGTCTACGTGGTCTTAACCTTTGTTACGGTCCTGACATATTATGCTGTGGTCCAGCTGGCTGCTACATTCACACAGCAAGAAGTGCTGTATGTCGATCCGAAATCCAAAATACTATTCCCTGTGACATGTTGGTTACCCCCCCCCCCCCCCCGCGGTGAAATGGGAAATGCACTATGGAAGGAGTGTGTTGCACTACTGGTCAGTAACTTATATAGCGGCATACTTCCGGTAGAAAGAACTTCTTCTCTGTATCCTAACAATGCATGCTGCCAGCACTGAACTAAGTAGATCATGCAATCATAAAATTGGCAAATAAACATTTCTCTGAGGTATAACGCAAAGGCTTTCTATATAATTGACAGGAGTCAAAAACTTACATAATTAATTATACATCTGTAGTTAAACATTAAATCAAACTTCTAGTAGTAGTTGTATAAAAGATTACCTAATTACCTTGCATGTAAAAATTTCGCGTGTGTTTTTAACAATCTAGGCTTAAACACAATGCTTCTTAGCGTCACAATTATCAAAACATAGCTCAAAAATGGCTACTGCTTTAACAGACTGCAAAAGTCTCCAAATCAGATTAAAACGAGCTACAATTGAGATAATTAACACGAGATAGCTCTTTGCTGACACAAATTTACAATAAATCACTGCCTAAATTTGTAAATTTAATCACTGCCTAATTTTTGTAAATTTAATCACTGCCTGACAGTTAACAAAGTATCTTCAGGGTCTTCCAAATATACATATCGATCCTAGAATTAACTTTTGGTGCAAATAAATTCTCCAACATATTGGTAAACACAAATGGTACTTATTATTATTTACAATGATTTTTAAGTTCAAGTAGGGCAGATATCTACAGAACTTCAATCTTCAATGTAAATAAAAAAAATGCTTAAACTGATAAGCAATGAAAGATTTTGACGTTTTATTTACTGAAAATTAGGAACAAATTCAGGCACACTGGCAAAACATTAAAACCACAAAATAAAAAACTGAAATGTTGGACCATTATTTGAACCACCAACAAATTGTCTAAATTACTACATTCCATCATCAGGAAAAGACTAAAGTGAAAAAAAATCAAAAACCTTTACAAATCGGACATGCTTGATGTTAATTGTAAGGTTTAACTAACATTTTTCAAAATACTAATTCATTACAAACAAGTTAAACCCTAAAACTGCATTCAGTCCATTAACCATAACTAGCTGTACCCATGCAGATCATCTGCGCATGAACGAGCAAAATACTATACTGGGCAGCATGACATGGAAACGTCCCTGACCATTCCTCTGTTCCCCCGCACCCCTGCCCTCCCCCACCCCTTGTCCCCCGCACCTCTGCCCTCCCCCACCCTTGTCCCCCACACCACCTGCCCACCCCAATGGGTGTTCCCCTCTCCCCGGGGTCCCACGGTACTTGATCTTCCTAGAAAAGTGAATCGCACTTCTCAATGTGTCTGCATTGCCTGTTTCTCCGTCTTGATACGAGGGCAATTAGCCCGCAACAACGATTGTGCATGCAGTGATTGTGACTCAACCAACTTTTAAACTTTGAAGCATATCGATGGAATTATTTAGTAATCAGTAATAATAAGTAGTAAGTAATCAGCATAAATTTAACGATGTTGAGATGTCTTTTCCGTATTGAAATCCTTTATGCACAGCTCTGAAAGTGGACTTTCTGTTGTCAATTCGGTAAACCCTGTCTATCTACACAATTTTTAAAGCTTTCTGTGGCATTAATGCTAAGTAATCAATACCAGAAAACCTTAACAATCTTTCATCATCCAAAATAAACTTGATCCCAAAATTCCCAATGTTCCGTTTTTTTCGAAAACAAAATTGGCTGCACAGTGGACGTTTATAGGCATCATAAATCAAACTTTAGCAGTTACAATAAAAAAGGAAGCGAAAAAATCCAACAAATTAACTGAACGAAATCGTATTCGCACACTCACAGCTGGAAAAGTATACGATTAAACCCGGATTAGACTGCACTCAAACGTAACGAACTAAAATTTGAACTCCAATTCCAAGGAACAAGGATTGAGACATACTGGTCTCCATGCACACGGATATATGAACATCAGTAATCAAACAAAGAAAATGGTTGGCTATTTTACACGAAGCATATGCACATAATACAACATACGCACGCACATGAAACAGTACCAAAACCTAAACCCACAAATACATAAAAATCAGACACCATAAACAGCAAATGCCTACAAAATTGAAAGATTAAAAATACGTACAGAAAATGAACACGTAATTATTCACACGAAAACCAAAACCCTCAAACACACAACACAGGCAAAAAAAACTGCCTTAACTTTGTTCTTGTTTCACAAGTTATTAATGCCCTCAAAATAACACATATAGCCACTCACATGAAACAGATTTAAAATATAAAACAACAAACACAGACAAATATATTAAAAAATACCTATATAATGCACAAGTTAAGTGCAAACAAAATACGCACGCACTCGAACACACACTCACAAACATTAAACATTTTTAACACAAACTGCGTTCCCTTTCTGACATAACCATTGAGTAAAAAAACAGTCCTTGTTCCCTGGAATTGGATTTCAAGTTATAGTTTGTTGCGTTCGAGTGAACTCTAATCCGTTTTTATTCGTGAACCTTCCCGACTGCGAGTGTGGGGATAAGCGTTCTAATGCTGTTTTTCTAAAGGGCAAAGACGTTTTTACTCAGTTAACTCATATTAAAATTCATGACAAACCGTCTTGAAGCTAATAGATACTTGCTGAAATGCTCAGGAAATCAAACTATGTAAAGCGTTGATCGACGCCAATTGAGTGAGTGAAGCGATGTGAAGCGCGAATAGACGCCAATAGTGTGTGCGAAACGAAGAATATGACCAGTTACAGTTTTATTCTCTTCCCTAGTTGACTGTCACTATGTAAACTCGATAGGACGGGCAGTGAACTTTTACTCAATACAAGTCTGGTGATTCAGTATGACTGTCTTACTGTTTGGAAATAATACGTCGCGTTGTTGGAAACACATCAATTCAAAAACACTTGCTCTCAGCGAGCATTAGTGATAAATATTAATAACTTATTTCATTTTAAGAATAGAACTAAAGCAAGCCAGTATGCGGGATTAATGTGGAATTTGATAATTCATCGCTAAACTTTGTTTGATGAGATGTTATAAACTCATTTTATTAATTATAATGTTACCTTGGAAAATGCTGACGGAATCGTCGCTCAACCTATTTAACTGAGTGTATATGGTTTTATTATATTTACAGAAGATTGCTACGATGACGAAAATTGCTAATGAAAAAACAAACAACCAGGAGGATGTTTTGCGAAAATGATGAAGACCAGTGTTTAGGAAGTTGAAGGAACAATGATTTTCATATTATAATACGTTTACCATTGGAAGTTTTATTGAATTAACGAAGTTAATAGAAATAAATATTACCAATGTGTTTGTTTTGTTTTGTATTTCTTGCTAGCATCTATTATGTTACAATTTTACTGCAACAGATAATCCCTCCATTACTGATAGTTGCTTAAAGACTTTTTATTGACACTCATCTTAACCCACAAAACGGTAGTTGTCACCGTTTCGCCAGCGCACAGCAAACAATGCTTTAGCAATGCTAAAAACAACAATACCTTTTCCCTCAGAAAGGTCAAGGAAAAGAATTGATCGAAGGAAACAATCCTGAAGCAATGGTGTAACAATAATGGTGCAAACAAACATGCACATGCACCGAAACCGTGGACAAAACCAGTAAATTCAAGACACCGCCACACTAAATGAAGCAACGTAATCATGGACCCGTATACTATAACAAAGCAAATTGTTGATACACCATATAAATGTAGTTTTTTCAGAAATGTCTTCTCCATGTCGCACTGCACTAGGTGTTATGAGTGAAAAAGAAAAAAAAATGTACATCGGCGGAAACAATGACTTCTATGATGACTATCGATGAAATAGTCACAAAAAGGCACAAGAAAAGGCATAGACTCAGTACAAAAATGAAAGAAGTAGAGAGGAGCCATCGGGGGAAAGGGGAATACAGGTGGAGGGGTAATATTGGTGGAGGGAGAGGCTAACTACTGATTAAAACATGTTACAGGGCTACAAAAGACACAGAAATGCGTATTCAGAGTCAGTGCCAAAAAAAAAAGACCAGGCCACAGGACGTGAAAGACGCCGTCAGCTCCCGGGTTATGGAAATGAATGAAGGACGGTGAATTGAATTACGGGATACATGGATTGAGTGGGAGAAGCCACCCTAGCGTAATTACCCATCTTCGAGAACCTGAATTATTTAAAGTACACATTTCACTATTACGGGGCAGCTGTACTCCTAGATTCGCCCGTCTTCATGACGGGCTTTACAACCAGTAAAGAATAAATAATTAGATGCGGCACTCATCTTGCATTGTGTGATTAGTAGGGATTTGCGATATGAGGACAGATCCACCCCCTGGACCGGAAGTGACGTCATAGGTAACGTGACCGGAAATGACGTCATACAAGATGGCGGCGCCCATGTGCACCGGAAGTGACGTCATCCATGATGGCGGCACCCATGTAGACCGGAAGTGCGGCCATATCCAATTTGGCGGCGCCCATGCGAACCGGAAGTCTACTTTGGAAGCCCCCTTTTCGTCAATCTGTAGGAGGGGGAAAAGTGTTCTTTGCTAGTTTTTGAGTCCTTTTGGTACCGTGCGAACCAGAAATGCAGCTATTTTTCCAATATGGCAGCGTCCGCACGAATCGGAAGTGGCGTTACAGCCAAGATGCGAACCGGAAGTGCCACTATTTTCCAAGATGGCGGCACCTCCCTATACCGGAAGTGACGTCATACCAGAAGTCACGTGATCAGAAGTGACGTCGTCCAATGGGCCGTGCGAATGCTTCGTGAACGTTCGCATTGTGGGAACGCTCGAATGTTATCAGAGAGTCATAATGACTAATTAACAACAGCAAGGGGGGGGAGTTCACAAAAGAGGGGGGGGGGTCATAAAAACTGAGGGGGTTCCTTCAAATGCGTCGTGAGCTTGCCAGGGTTCTCTTGGAAGGTGGTAATGACGAATTATCGACATTATTGGGGGGTCCCGAATGGGGGAGGGTCCCAAACTGAGGGGTCATCCTAGTTGCTCTTTGAGCTTTCACATTGTGAGAATGACGAATCTTTAACTGCATTCCTGATGGCATCAAAATGACGAATTGTCAACCTTAAAGGGGTCTCAGGAGTGCAAATGCTCTATCAGCTTTCATATCGTGATAATGATGAATTCCTAGTTACACTCATGAAAATTACGAATTAACAACATTAAAAGGTCTCAGGGGTGCAAAATGCTTTTTGGACTTTCGCATCGTGTTAATGACGAATTGCTAGTTGCATTCATGAAAATGGGTCTCAGGGGTGTAAATGCTTTTTGAGCTTTCATATCGTCAGAATGACGAATCTTTAACTACATTCCTAATGGCTCGAAAATGACGAATTGGCAACATTTTGAGGAGTTCAAAGGGGGAGGGAGTGATGGGTCGTGTTATTAAGGATATTAGTCTTAGTGACGAGGTGTGTTTTGATGATTTAGAAAAACATTTAAACAAACAACTATCATTAGTAATGGAGAGTGTTTTGAACCAAACTTTGATGTACTGAGAGTTATAATTGATTTTAAATTACATTTTTGTAAGTTTACACATAACCGTTAAGGTTTGTCCAGTGAGTTAAATGTCGAACAAAAATCCGATTTTTTTAAGTAGCAGTGAAGACTGCAGGTGAGAAAAATTTTTGATTTCTGTAAATCAAAGTAAAAATTACCTGGAAATTTTTAACCAAGGTCATTTTACGCATCTAGGGGGTGCTAAATAGTATACCCGGTCCTAGAGGTGCTAAATAGTATACCCAGTTTTTCGAGGTGCTAAATAGTATTCCCGGTCCTAGGGGGTAGCTAAATAGTATACCCGGTGAGTAAAATTTTTGATTTCTCTAAGTTAGGCATTTGAATGTACTTCTGAGTGGACCACTATGCTGGGATATCCTTCTGATCCTATTGTTCGGTTAAATTCGTAGGGTGGCCCTTTAGGCTGAGGGACGTTTCTCTACCCTCTAGTTAGGAAACTGGTAGCACGTAGATCATACTACCCGGGTATACTATTTAGCATCCTCTGGGACTGGGTATAATATTTAGCACCCTCTAGGACCGGGTATACTATTTAGCACCCCCCTAGGACCGGGTATACTATTTAGCACCTCGAAGGAACGGGTATACTATTTAACGCCCCTAGGACCGGGTATACTATTTAGCACCCCTTAGGTGCGTAAAATGACCGTGGTTAAAAATTTCAAGGTCATTATGGTGTAAACTAGCCAATGGGGTCAGGTCCTTCCAGATTTCGAATTTGTATTTTGCCCACGTATATCGCTTTAAAAAAAAGCAATATCATGGCTTCTATCATTCTCTCTGGCAAAGACTCTGATTTGAGAATCAATGTAAACACGCCCACTCATTTAGACTCTGAAAAAAGTTACGAATTGGCTCTGCTTAATTTAGACACGTAAACCAGCATACACAATATCATCTCGAGAAATAACGAAATTCATTACACGACCGATGCTGGTGCCACCTGGCAGAAAGCGTTCACGATATTATTTTATTTATCATAGACAATGATTAATTTGTTTATAGTTGAACATCCCTGCAAAGACATACACATACATATTTATGTAAAGTGGCCTTTTAACTTCTTCATATCTCCTTAAGAAAGAAAAAAACTAAACAAACCAGTTTTTAAAAAACCTCCGGTTCGGTTTCAGTTGCCGACACAGCACTATTAATTATTACGGGGATAACTAAACCCTTAGTCTGTGAACATCTGCACCGCTGATAGTGTGCTAGTGAGCCTCCTTTTTACAACAATGTACCCAGATAATTTGGCACGACAATTAAGTATATATCTACTTCTGGATGACGTAATATCAACGCACATAAAAAAAGCAATACACTAGTGTGTGTCTAAATAGTTAACTTTTAATTAATTTCTCGTATCTATACAAAATAAAGCTGCCCAATTTGAGCTTTAAGGGATATATGATTACTGAGGAACATGTGCACGAGCTTATGGGCATATCTCTTGAATTGTTAGCTAATGACAATTTCCAGTTTAAAACGATAAAATTCTTAAAATAAGTTAACAAGGCTATTAAGTTAGGGACATAACGACAGTCAGGTACATTAGAGGTAGTAAACTGCACATTGGGCCTAAAGGACATGAGTTCTTCATTGAATTCATGGATCAATTTGATGACACACAAATAATAATTTAATGAACACAGACGCAGCACAATGTAAACAGCCTGCTGAGAGTGCAAACCCAACTCCTACACCGAATTAGAAGATGGAGCAAACTTCAAGACAAGAAATGTTGAATTTTTTCGTAAATTATACCTCGAAAAAAATAGCGTTGGTTCTCATAAGCACCCGCGATAATAATTCTGCGCTGTTTTAATCCTTTTTTGTTAGTTTAGTAAGTTAATAAATAAAGGAAAATCTCAAAATTTTTACTTTTTTTATTCTTTACTTCCGGATATTATTAAACGTGCCTTTCTGTTGCCAACAGCAGCCTGTTGTGCAGCACTGCTCTGGCTGTAGACAAATATTCAGGCAACTAAACCCACTTACACTTGTAAACTTGACTCGTACTACGAACTCCAAATATTAACATCTTTGATTTCAGTTGTACTCCGTTATAAGCTAGTAAAAAGAATGCAATGCGCATGTCTGTTTCAATTTAATAAAATGAAGTGAATCTGTAATTCTGAATCTTTTCTCATCTTACTATTTTTTGGGGTAGTGTACACTATTTTATTCGATAGTTCGGTCCTCATTCTACATAATAAAACCTTGTAATTCTGTCATGTTTATTCCTGCGAAAAGCAGGTACCAAAATATGCATTTTTCACGATATTTCGTTGCATTTTGTAAGGAAGATTCACAAAAGAAAAGAAAATTGAACAATTAAAAAAAAAGTAGGCGCACTGCATCAGACTTAAAGAGGTTAAAAAATATAAATTAAAAGCCACCTGCACGCACACACTTTTGGTTTGTTCACTTATGAGAACCAGGTATTATTTATTTTAGCCTTATTACGTTTAACCTTACGTCGTTTTAAATAGGCTCTGTTGGTATGGAAAAAACCTTCGGCCTTTGCAGGCTATTTTAATGTAACTACAATATTCTTGACACGGAAAGCCAAGTGGGCTAGAACATTTGCTCTCACCTACAGATCAAACCAATGAACCGATTTTCAATTTGTATAGCCTAAAATGTAGGTATTAATACCGACCAGGGTCTTTTAAATACAATTTTGATGTGACTGCAGTATTCACGTCAGCAAAGCAATTATTGTTAACGAGCACTGGGCAGAAATCATTAATGTTGTTGTTGTGATTCTTTGTCCTCACCTGGATCGATCCACTGAACCGATTTTCAAGTTCTATAGATTAAAACGTGGGTATGGACAAGGCCTAGGCCTATCGCATGATATTTTTTTTAGTAACTACAATAATCTTGATACGGAAAGCCAAATGGGCTAGAACATTTGCTCACACATAGAGATCGAACCAATGAACTAATTTTCAATTTGTATAGCTTGAAATGTTGGTATTAACACAGACCAGGGTCTTTTGAACACGATTTTGATGTGAACGCAGTATTCTCGTCGGTAGAGAAATTATTATTGTAGAGCACTGGGCTGAAATAATAAATGTTGTTGTTGCGACTCTTTGATCTCACCTGGAGATTGAATCACTTAACCGATTTTCAAGTTCCATTGCTTAAAAAGTAGGTATGGACGAAGCCTACTGCCTTTCGCGAGCTATTTGAATGTAACTACAATATTCTTGACACGAAAAGCCAAATGGGCTAAAACTTTTGCTTTCACATATCGATTTTCAACCGAATTTCAATTTGTTTAACTTGAAATGTAGGTATTAACACCAACAAGTGCCCCTTGAACAAGATTTTGATGTGATTGCAGTATTCTCGCCGGCAGAGCAATAATTATTGCAGAGCACTGGGAAGAAATCGTTAAATGGAGTAACAAATTTTTGCAAATCGAGCTAAAAACGTGGAATTTGGTACACAAGTCTTTGTTAACAGAAAAAAATCGAACCAGACATAGACTCCCTTAAAATACCCCCAAATACTTTCAGTACCTTCCCCCCTCCCCAGCACCCTCCCCTGTCGCGCCTCCCAGGGGCTTGGCCAACAAATTCTTACAGATCAAGCTAAAAACATGAAATTTGGTGCAGAAGTCTTTCTTACCAGCATAAATCGAGTCAGCCATGGAACTGCCATAAAATACCCCCAAACGGGCCCCAGCGCCCCCCTGTGCCCCCTCACTGAGGTTTGGACCATAAATTTTCACTAAAAGCCTGAAATTTGGTACACATGTCATTCTTAGCAGTAGAAGTCGAACAAGTCATGGAATCCCCAAATGGCCCCCAGCGCCCTCCTGTGCTCCCCTCATTGAAGTCTTGCAGATCGAGCTAAAAGCATAAAACTTGGCATATAAGTCATTCTTAGCATTACAAATCAAACCAAGCATATAACCCCCACAAAATATCCAAGGGGCCCCCTAGCACTCCCCTGTGCCCCCTATCTGATGATTGACCAACAGATGATTGCAGATCGGACTGAACGCTTGAATTATGGCACACAAGTCATTCATAATAGTAAAAATTGATCTATTTATGGAACTCCCTCGAGATAATCTACAAGGCATCACAAAGGGATAACGTTTTTCTGCCAAAAGTCGGTGAGGTGAAAGACCTAGGCATTTGGTTTACTACGAATCTTAAATCGTCCCTCCACTGCAGAAAAACGAGTGCTCTCGCATTCCGTCGCCTAGCAGTTGTGAACAATGCTTCACTTCAGGTGACATCCGTACCAAGGTGTGGGCGTTCAAGGTTTTTGTGCATCCTCTCTTGTAACACGCCTCACCTGTGTGGTCACTTTACCTACTAAGCGATATTGATCGCATTGAGTCTGTTCAACGCAAATTCACCATGGGACTTCCAGGTTTTCATTCCCTTAATCATCTTGATCGACTAGAGAGGACTGGTTTGGAGCTTCTCGAACTAAGAAGACTAAGGTATGATCATATCTTAACCTATAAAATCGTACACGGCCTCATTCAAGTGGACCTTCCGTTCTTCGACAGGGTTCAAAATCTTCATGGTACACGCGGGCACCCGTGGAAACTGGCTGTACAGAGTTCGCGTTTGGACTGTAGGAAAAACTTTTTTCCGTCGTCCCAATTTGGAATGCTCTTAGTTCTGTTACGGTGTGTATGGAAACTGAGTTTGGTTTTCGTTGAAAGCTCTTAATTTAGTCGATTACAAAATTCTTAATAAGGTTGTAACACTGGTGCGGTGTCAGTGGCTCACACCCATTCCGTCCACCATCCATGTTCAGTGTGGAAAAGTGTTTTATTATTATTTATTATTATATTATAAAGGTCCCCGCCGTGTACTCCCTCATTGAGGCCTGACCAACAAACTCTTGCAGATAGTGGTAAAGGAATGAAATTTGATGCACAAGTCATTGTTAGCAGTAGAAATCAAACTAGCTATGGAACTTATGCGAAATCCTCCAAGGCCCCTCAGTGCTTCCTCCCCTAGGCTGATACCCCAAAAATTCTTGTTGAACATCCAGAAAGCATACATTTCGGTACACCAATCATTCCTAGCAGTAGAAATTGAAACAGCCATGGATCCTCATGAAATACCACCAAAACCTCCCCAGCATTCTCCCCTCCTCTGCACCCCATGAAGCATCAATGACAAACAATTCCTTGCTGAACTTACTAAAAACATGCACTGTAGAAGTGGAAATCGAACTACATAATATGGAACCTCATGAGATACACCCATCCCCCAGTGCTACCCTGTGTCCTCTCAATGAGGTTGATGATCAACAAATTTAGTTTGATTTTTACTGCTAAGAATGACTTGTGTACCAATTTACATTTTAGCACGATTTGAAAGAATCTGTTGGACATTGATGCTTCATGGGCTGCACAGGACGAGGGGATGCTGGGGGAGGCTTTGGTGGTATTTCATGAGGATCCATGGTGGGTAATTTCTACAACTAGGAATAATTGATGTATCAAAATTCGTAGTACTAAAATTCATAGTAGTATAGGTGAGTGTGGTTGCGGAACAGGAAGGGGCTTTAGGGCGTATCTCGAGAGATTCCATAGCTAGCTTGATTTATTAGCGAAGAATTGACTTGTGTGTAAGTTTTAATGGATTTTAGCTCGATGTTCATAATTAATCCAAATTCTGGCCCGTAATTGCTGTACTACACCTGAAAATCGGACCAACGGACCGATGCTCAAGTTTTACAGCTTAAAACATAAGTATGAAGAAGGCCTATGGCCTTTTGAACGCTATTTTAATGTGACTACAATCATTGTTGTTCTTCTTCTTGGGGAAATTTTGCTCTCACGTAGAGATTGGACCAAAGAACCAATTTTCATTTTTTATAGCTCAAAAAATTGAGTATTAAAAAGGTTCTCTTATAACAATTATTTTCAGGTGATTACAGTATTCTTTTCTTTGTTATTCTTGCTGAAACAAGAAAGAATAATAATGAACATTAGTATTAAAAAACGCTAAAGCGTGTAAAATACGGATGTAAGCCTTAAAAAACTTAAAGCCCTAATGGAACAGATATTAGAAAAAGACATGTAAGCCATCAGCGTCGCACTGACACGTGTAAAAGAAGCTCCGGCTTATTTATTGGATCGATGGAGATTCTTTTACACGTATTAGTGCGACGCTGATAGCTGACATGTCTTTTTCTAATATCTGTTTCTTTAGGACTTTAAGTTTTTTTAAGGCTTACATCCGTATTTTATACACTTAGGCGTTTTTTAATACTAATTACTGTTTATGAATTCCCTGATACTTTAAACCTTAAATATTGAATAACTCAAAACACGAAAAAGTGACATTGATCTTTTTTCCCTTGAGTTTTTCGATTGGCATTTTAGTATTTCACAGAGTTAAAAAATGCCTATTATTGTAATAAACAAGTGTAAATCACGGAAGTCCAATCCGGACATTGGTTGTTTGGCAAAGCTGATAAACAGAACGCCAACTTAATTATGAACACTAAAGATTATTCTTCCAAGTTTCAGAAATAGCTCTCTGACATAACCCTATTTTCCAACCATAATTTAATCAATCTTCTTCAGAGAGTATAAAGGCGTCAACAATGACTTAGGTTGGTACAAAAGTCGTTTTTTAAAAAAAATGTAATACGTTTTGTACAAACCCTCAAACAAATAGTTGCAACATTTTAGTTCATTTGGTTAATGCATTAGCGTGGTAGCTTCATTTTCCGGGTGGGTCCAGACAAAATTATTATGTTCATTATTGTCCGACTTCAATCAACTTTAGAACTTAGACAAACTAATTTTTTTTACTTTATCGGGGATCCGAATGCACACTAGATTATCTGGCTCATTACATTGAGCAGATGAAGACAGGAACAGTTTCAAAAGGAGAAATCCAAGTGGAAAACCATGGATCTATTCCATTTATCATAGTGACGAAATAGTTGATACAACAATGAGTAGGCTATGTCACCGTTGCTATTATTCTTTAACAGGCGCCATCTTGAAATAAGAGGCCATTTTAAAATTATACTTACTGTACAGTCCCTTAAAATTTAGAGCATAGCAGGAATTAAAATGGTGAATATACCATGATCTTTATTAAGCTGTAAATATTTGGTCTTTTTGAAATTATGTTTGCGGTGTCCGCCTCATCTAGCCCTCTGTCTAGTGGGTGCGGTTGCTTATGTGCTGACTTACATTGTATTGTATTGTCAAGCATGACGTCGTTGTATGACGTCAAGCTTAGTTAATAAATAGCGGTGTTAGCCACCTCACATCACAGTAACAGTAGCGTGCACAGACCACCGATAGAGCAGGGGGAACTTTTATGGCTGCGCTAATATCAATACAATGTTTATTACAGACGAATGGTGACGATGGTGTATTTATTGCTGAAAATGGTATGAAATATGTCGTGAACAGGCTAAATTGAAGGAAGTCTGACAATAATAAGCATACTCCTAAATCGCCACTTAATTTTACGATGCCACCCATTACAACTTAATAACCTTGGCTCGTTACCCAGTTTAATTCGTTGCAGTTAGTTTGTCTGGCTCTAAATTTGAAGGAAATTCAATAAAAATGGGAAGAATTTGAAAGTAGTCGATTACTTCAAACTGGCGTCCAGTACAGATTGTCGACGAAGGCATATTCATTGTTTCAAGGAAAGATGACAATCAAAAGAATAAATTAGTCTGGACCCACCAAGAAAATGTTGCCACTCCACCACTGCACTAGAACTAAAATATTGCATAAGTTGTTTTTTTTTTACGGTTAGTACAAAAGTAGTACATTAAAAAAAGTGATAGCTTCGATACGATGAGTCCATCAGAAATGGCGGCCGGTCCAACATTAGGATTTTCCTCTGCATGCCGTGTTACTCAGGCTAAAGACATTGTAAAGGGACATTGGTAGCAGCAAAATACTTCGTTCGATTTGAGTGGGTTACACCCACAATATTGTGTGCGGTTCCAAACCCATAGAGTCGGCCCTCAGCACCCCCCACTTCGGGCCCTCTTGTAATAATAATCTGACCGATCTTCCTTATCTCTGCCCGATGTCGCTACATCCGGTAAATTGGCGAAACGAAACAATTTATCACGTGGTTGCTAAGCGACATCGGGCACAGATACGGAAGGTCGGTCAGATTTATTACAGGAGGGCCCGAGGGGTGGGGGAAAAGGCATTAAGGCCCATATTCTGGATTTCAAACCGTAAACAACGTTGTGGATCTGAACCAACTAAATTAAACGAAGCATTTTGCTGCCACCTACGTCCCTTTACGACGTCTTTAATCTGAGTAACACATAGGGATGCAGAGGAAAGTCGTAACGTTTGACCGGCCGCCATTTCTGATGGGTTCAATGTATCGAAACTGACACTACGGCACTTTTATCGCCTAATGAACACCTTTCAAATAGGGTATTCCTCTATCCCACCCCCCACCATTCCAGTGTTTGTTACTTAGTTGGGGCACTGGGCCTCCCGGGGGAGAGGGGGGGGGGGGCAGTCGAAATGTCGGTTGTACACAAGGTAGATACTTTAACCAAACGGACTTTACCTGGATTTCACTATCTTCTTTCAACCCCTTCAAATGTTATGAGGCTGGACAGGAAGTTTTGGAAAACTCTGTATAAGGAGACAGCACCCATTGTAAGGTGCCGACCCTTGATAATTTACTGACTAGAATAGTCGTGTTTGTGTCTCTTAGGAGGTTTGCTTAGGCCAGGCTCCAGGATGCACACCAGCCAAATACATTACACTCTTTATCTGATATGCAAAAAAAAAATTCCGAATTTGACTTGAGTGATTTAATGGGCAAATAGGTGATTTACACTTGCTTATTACAATAATTGGCCTTTTTAAACTTTAAAAAAAAAACTCAATTAGATGGAACCAAAGGCACAGCATACATTGGTGTGTAGCAAAATAACATGAAGAATTAACACTCAATTCCCGCTATATTTTAAATAGAAAAAGAACAATTAAAGTCCGTTGCATACAGCATTTTATACAATAAAAAGAAAATGAGATTTTCCAATTTTAATACCATGTCTGGCCAGTAAATGTCGTCGTTAGGAAAGTGTGTTGAACTAACTGGAGTTTAAATAACCCGTCCATTTTTAAGGTGTTATATTTTGCCTTTTTCTTATCAAATGTTTGTTGTTTTTAGGGAAAATATAAAAAATGCAAGCATACAAGTCAATAAGTGAGCACACTTTACTAACAACGAAATCTGTTGGCAAGAAATAATACTAAAGTTGGTCAATTCTAAATTATTTCGTTGCTTCGAATAAAATGTTGCTGCCGCAGATATTCTCTTTGTATTTAAGAGTTTTAAAAAGCCTATTATTTTAATAAACAAGTGTAAATAACCTTATACCGTTTTAAGAGTAATTTCTCCAATTTGGTGAAATGGACAATATTGTTGCAGTTAAACTCTCCAAAACTAAACTTCTTAAGCATTCCACCAAAGCTTTTCCAGTTGAAGTCATGATATCAAACGCAAATCACTATCGCCAACTTAATCCCACGTATAATAGTTCGAAGGGTACACGAATTATATGAAAATTAACGTTTGAAGTCTTAGTTGGTGGGATTAGCTTGGCAAAAAAGCTTGGGGTTTAATATCACGACTTTAAATAGCTGAAACCTTGGTAGGAATACTTAACGCGTTTTTTTTTTTGGTTCTGCTCCCTTAAGTTAAACAACAAAATACTATAAGTCTGCCTTTAAAATAGAATTAAGAATGGGAATCTGTGCCACTAATAGTGACTTATATGTTCTCATATGACCACTCACCCAATCAAATGAAGTTTCTATCGCATTGTAATTTTCCTCTGATGGCTAAAAACAGCCAAACTGTCTTAGTTGTTAATGATGCAAGTTTATACCACACGCATATGGTTCTCAGCGTGGATTCCGAACAATGAACCATTGTTACAAAGCCATTGTCGAGAGAACCCACTAGTGCCCACAATGTAGCAAGGGAAGTTTGGCGAAAGAATAGTTTTGTTGTTGTCTAAAGGGGTATTTCGGAATCAAGCTAGAAAGCAATGACACAAACAAATTTCATACTTATTCATGCTTATATATTTTTAATACTTTTTTATATTTATGAGTAATATAACCAAACCAATTTATGAATATTTCTTTGTTATTCCTACCGATTTTCCGTTAATTTATTTGATTTGAAATACGTTGACATAACACAAAAACTTATAAAATACACCACAAATCATAAATACACCATAAATCATAAAATACACCATAAATCATAACCAGCAACGTAGCCACGACTCGAACCACGTGCTAACGATCAGGTAATAAGGTATGCTGAAAACTAAAATAAATAAGTTTGTGGATAGCTCTCACCCTGCCCGATGAAGGTTGCCTCCCACAGCAGCCTGATGCTATGCTGGTACAACCGTATGTCATATTTTGATTATTTTAAATTTATTTGTTAAATATAGAGCTTTTGAATACATGTTTATTTGTCAATTTAAATTAATTGATTTGCATTTGAAATACGTTAACATAGTACAACAAAATCATAAAACACAACACTACAACCGTTCAACACCAGTTCTACTTGAAAACTAAAACAAATTAGTTCGTGGATAGCTCTCACCCTACCCGATGAAGGTTGCCTCCCAGAGAAGCTTAATGCTAGCCATGTTGACACAATCGTTTGTTATATTTTTATTATTTTTAATTTATTTATTAAATATAAAGCTATCAAATACATGTTTATTTATCGAACACGTGTATACGTAATTAATAAATAAATAGGCAATATTTGTCACTGATGGAGCCCATTTGGCTCTCCGTCTTGTAATTACACGTTTATTGTCTTACCGCTTCACTGTTCAAGATTCCGAAAGCATCCGTCATTGCACAACGCCGAATAACCCAGTTTGCCAACGAAGGTTCTTCTTTCATTTCTTGATTGTTACTCGATTCCGAAGTACCCCATCACCGTTCCTACTGCGGAAACTCAATGCCGAATCGCCCCTTCAAACAAACTTCTCCTAAAAAAAAATGTTAAGAGAAGTAGTCTGAAGGGGCTCTTCGTCGTTGAGTTTCCGCGGTATGAACGGAGATGAAGCACTTCGGAATCGAGTTACAATCGATAAACACGAGCACAGAACCCTACACCAAACAAGCGATAACAATGCTGTCTTTGTGTGAACATTGTTGCACGCACAGTCGTCTTGTTACGCTTCTGAATTTTAAAGAACGTCAGCACGATTCGTTGTTTGTTGCAGCCACGACTCGAACAATATGCGATTGGTATAAGCAGGATAACCAACGGCGTCTCGGGAGTTCTGGCAACAATAACTCGTGGCTACGTCACTCGTTGATTGTTGGCAGAACTCATTCGACGCCGTTGGTTATCCTATGCGTAAAGGTCACCATGCTCGTACATATTTGGACGTAAATGTTATCACTGAATTTAGCGGGCGACACATTAGACTGTGTCTGAATTATTAGGGGATAACTAAACCATTGTTCACAGACTAAGGGTTTAGTTATCCCCCAATAATTCAATGACTCCAACCTCAGAAGGGTCGTTATATGGTGCTGCAACTGTTTTCATTAAATTTTTATTTGTGTATCGTAAAAATTAAGCTATGAATTCAATGTAGATCTCATGTCCTTTAGGCCTAATTAGCTGTGTACTAGTGATTCATTCTAATGCACCTGACTGTCGTTATGTTGCTGACTAATATCCCAATTAACTTACTTTAAGAAGTCTATCATTTTTAACTGGAAATCGTCTTTATCTAATAAATAAATACATGTGTGCCTGTTTCTCGATAATCACGTAGGCCTAAAGCTCAAATTGGGCAGTAGTATATTTGGCGTATACGAGAAATTAAAGTAAACTATCTAGACACATACTAGTGCGTTGTCTTTTGTGTGCGATGATATTACGTTATCCAGAAGTAGATATATACTTAATTGTCGTGCCAAATTGTCTGATCACAATTTTGATGTAAATAGGAGGCTCACTTGCATACTGCCAACTGTGCAGATGTTCACTGACTATCCGCACAGTTGGCAGTATGTAAGTGAGCCTACGATTTACAACGAAAATATGATCAGACAATTAAGTATATGTCTACTTATGGATAACGTAATATCATCGCACACAGAAGACAACACACTAGTATGTGTCTAGATAGTTTACTTTAATTTCTCGTATACGTAAAAAATACTGCTGCCCAATTTGAGCTTTAGGCCTACGTGATTATCGAGAAACAGGCACACACGTCTTTATTTATTAGATAAAGACGATTTCCAGTTAAAAATGATAGACTTCTTAACGTAAGTTAATTGGGATATTAGTCAGCAACATAACGACAGTCAGTTGCATTAGAATGAATCACTGGTACACAGCTAATTGGGCCTAAAGGACATGAGATCTCATTGAATTCGAGCTTAATTTTACGATACACAAATAAAAAATTAATGAAAACAGTTGCAGCACCAAATAAAGACCCTGCTAAGTTTGGAGTCATTGCATACCCAACTCCCAGCTTAGAAGAAGGAACAAACTTCAAGGCAAGAAATGTTGAATTTTTTTAGCAAAATTATGCCTCGAAAAAAAAACTTTCGTTCTCAAAAGCACCCGCGTCAATATTTCTGCGTCGCTTTACTTCTTTTTTTTTAGTGTAGTAAGTTAAAAATAAATTAGCACGTGCGTCTAATCATGAATATTTTACTTTTAATTTCAGTTTACTTTCGGATCTTATTAAATGTGCCGTTATGTTGCACAGCAGCCAGATGTGCAGCACTGCTCTGTCTGTAGACATTTATCCAGGCGACTAATGCCCACCTGTACTTGAAACTTGACTCCTTATACGAACTCCTAAATATTGACATCCTTTATTGGCGGAGCGAGCGAGTGAAGCGCAGCCTATAACGGACACCAAATTGCAAAATGTTGGTTGGTTGGTTGTTGGTCCGTTGGTTGCACATTTTTAGTCTGGGTGGAGCCCAAACGACAGATCGGATTGGAATGAAATTTGGTACAACGCTTGATGCCCAAACAGTATTGCTGAGCCAAAAATTGAACAATTATTACGGAAGAAATAACAAATTTTCGAATTTATTTCTAACACTCACCATTGTAAATTTGGAATAGTGAATAGTTAAGGAATTTCGACGACGCATACACCTTGCTGGTGGCAGTCAAGTGAACTTAAAAAAACACGGAAAATTAAATTTTCGTTTCTTCTTTCTAGCTGAAAATCTTTTTCGACGTAATTCAATGAAATAATAACATTTGTCCCTTACATTCAACCACTACAAGAAAAAACTCAAACATAAAAAAACAAAAGGATTCCGGTACGATACACCTCAGCATCATTTGAAAAAAACGAATGCTTGGAGGGATTACCTTCAGCATGGCAACGAAACTGGTATTTACACTAGCGATGGGAGTCCCGAATATGAAACCGAAATCGTCGTATCACGACGAAGCTATACATATAAAACGGAACTATACATCGGACGATGTATTTAAACACAGCACGAAACACCAACATGCATGTATCTAATAGTTTAAATATTCCTCGTTGTCACGGCAACGCGTAGACTCGAAACCGTGGTGCATTAATAAATAGGCTTAATCTCAAACGCAGCTGCCACATACGAAATAAAAATGACGACTAAATATTAGGCCTAACACCTACAAATTAGGCCTAAAGGCCAGAGCGAACACTTTTTGACCTACAATATTGTGATCGTTACTGATGGCTTATAATGTGGTTTTAAGATCGCTGTCGCCGTGCGTGATAGAGGTGTGCGCATCAATATTTTCGTTGGTGGCGTTGTCAAGACTAGTGTTAGAACAGCGGCAGCATTGCGAACCTGCTGAATTTTGTAATTATTGTTAAAAACTATCGCTCAGATGATTGTTTGGCTTACAGTTAATTGCTTTATTATTAACATTTTGTAATCTAGGGAAGGCACTTTGCGCGGCGGTAATTATTGTTGTAAACAATGTCAGAATTATTAGCGGCGGCAGCCTCCCAGCTATGACAAACGTGCCGTTTTATTTTTATTAGCGGCGATGGTGGCGGCGATGGCTCACATCTTTAGTGTCGGAACACAGGACTAAAAGACGAAGGCTCGAGTCAAACTAATACAGAAGAATACCTATTTACGTTGCCTTTTGGACTTATATGACAGACTGCCTGAGCGGGGAATCGAACCCACGACCTTTAGAAGAGACCTCGGCCTCTGGTTCTAAAGGTTGTGGGTTCGATTCCCTGCGGCAGTCTGACATATAAATCCAAGAGGCAACGTAAATAGGTTTGCATCTGAACTAATTTAGCGCCGGTGCACACGTGCGTTTTTTGAACGCTGCGGCGCCGCTGCGGTAACGTATCCAATCAATGCACACGTGCGTGTTATTAACACGCGTTGATGCTGCGATACCGCTTCGATGACGTAGGTGCGCGTTCGGTTCCCTAACCTCGTGTACAAAAAACTATAGTTTGAAACCAATGAGACGATGTTGCTTTTTTCACCTACCTCGTGAACAACAAATATATTTTAAAACCAATGCGACGAATTTTGGTACATTGATGTAGTAATTTAAGACGTACCATGGGAAAATGTTATACATCCCATGCAGATTAATTAAAAAATTCGGATCAGTCCTTTAATTACTTCCCAATGAGTCTTCAATCATTTCTGCAGCAACATTTCATACTTCAGGATAGTCCAATAAACGATCCCATGTATATTTCTTCGAAATTGGACGCCATTTTCGGTAACGCTTTTGCGGTAAACGGCGGACGTGTGCACCGCTCAAGTCATCCAAGGTACTCAGAGACGCAATTGCGTTTTATTAACGCTGGTACCGCTGCGTTGACGGGGGGAATTGCGGCGCAAAAGGACCGCACGAGCGGCGGGTGAGCGGTGGGCGGTAACGCAACGTCGACGCAGGTACGTGTGCAGTATCCAACAGATGGCATGTAAACCAAACCGCAAATGCGGTACCGCAGTGGCGACCGCAAATGCGGCGATCACACGTGTGCACCGGCGCTTAGTGTCAGATGTGGAAAGAAGCTAAACAGACACTAAATGATGGAGCAAACGAAAGCCTATTAATACAATATTAATAAATTATGTATAAGATAACTTTGGCCTAATTGAAAATAAACCTACAATAAGACAAAGGCCTGCAAATAACAACAGTACGTCACACCAAAAGGCAAATAGCCCAAACTTAGCCGAATGAGCATTTCTCCTAGATTTTTAAGGAGCATCAACAAATCTGGTACAGTCATTAAAATAAACACTAAATATAAATTTGAAATAAAGGTCTGTTCGCTCCGCCTACAATAGGCCCAAAGCCTGTTTCCTAGTTTCAGTTGTAGTCTGTTATAGGCTAGCTAAAACAATGCAAGGAACACGTCTGTTACAATTTGTAATAACAGGAAAATGAAGTGATTCTGTGATTCTGAATCTTTTTTCATTTAGTATTTTTAAATTTTTATTTTAGTATATGCACCATTTTATTCGACAGTTCGTTCCTCGGCCTACTCATTAAAACTTTGGAAATTCTGTCATGTTTCATGCCTGCGAAAAGTAGGTCGCAAAATATGCGTTTTTCATGATATTTCATCGCATTTTGTAAAGAAGGTTCACAAAAGAAAAGAAAATTTACAAATATATAAAAAAAAAAAATCCGGCGCACTGCATCATACTTTAAACGGTTAAAAAGATAAAAGTTGAAAGCCAACTAATTTTGGTTTGTTAAGTTATAAGTACCAAGATACTTATTAATTGCAGGCTTATTACGTTTAACCTTAAGCAGTTTGAAATAAATTAATATTGGCTAAATAAACTGACTTAATTTTTAACCTTTTCCAAATACAGGAACCAGTGATAATTGTAAGGATATACGAAAGGACACAAAAGGGAATGAAAGTTTATGAAAGTGTACATATTAGTAATGTACGAAATGAGTACAGATGAGTACAAAAGACAGTGTACGAAAGTGTACGAAAGAGCATATAAGTGCACAAAAGGTTTACTAAAAGGGAAAAACGAAATGCTATTCAACAGAAAATCAGGGAACGAAAGTTCCCCATTGGACTTTTCGCAATTCTTAAGTTTTTATCCATTGTTTTCTGTACGAACATGTGGAGCAGCTAATCCATGAAGAAACAACCTTTCTATTGACTAATAAAGATGCAGATTGCAGACTTTCGATAAAAATACTAAAAATCCTTTAGTATTTTTATCGAAAGGATTTTTATTCTAGCATGATAGTAAACACAGTTATGAATTTTCGACCTAACCGAGTTCTTCAGACGAAACACAAATACTCAGAAATGGGTCGACATAGCATAGCATGGTGAAACAGGAAGCGAAGTATGCGATCATTGCACGAAGATTGTACAGCAAGGTCAGATTTCAATTCGTAGCAGCAGAAGGAGCAGACTAGTCTGCTACACTATCCACTACCTTATTATTTCCTAGCAAACTAGTATAATACTCTGAATTTGTAGTCTGGAGTAAAATGTGAGCAGTGTTTTTACACTTTCGACCCAAAATGGGGCCTTTAATTTCAAACATGATTGATGGGATTCATCCCACTTTTCAACTGTTTGCCAAACACATCATGCATTAGTAATAAAACTGGATGACAGAGGGCTCTGTCTGTCGGCCATAGGCTAAATTGTGACCATTAACTAATAAAACTGGA